>CABHPP010128579.1:11847-46869 GCA_902168425.1 Peromyscus attwateri | reverse complement strand
TGTTACAGGAATGTTATACCTGAAGGTAAATTAGCATTTCCATGTGATACATTGCAGTAATGTTATACCTGAAGGTAAATTAGCATTTCCATGTGACACATTATAGGAATGCTATACCTGAAGTTAAATTATCAAGAACACAGTGTGGCCTCAGAAAGTAAAAGTAGCAAATGAGAGAAACAGGTTGTTTTTTTCTTTTTGAAAAGTTAAATATTCCTTAATTTTTTTTTTATTCCTGGTACCACTACCTCAATTTACAGGGCAATATACCTGATATAATGAAAAGAAACAGATAAAGACAAAGCTACAGCAGGTGTACATCTAATCGACACCACATTTCATCAATCAAAGCTGCACTGTTTGCAAACTGTGCCTGTGACCATCCTGAGAAGAAGGGTTTCCTCTTTAAGATGCAGTGACTTTTCTGACTATGGCTCATCTTTCCTTCTGTGGCAGATTTCTACAGATCCTCTAGTGCATTTAGGACGACTGTCTCCAAGAAACCTGCAGCTTTCCTGGCAACTACTCTCGCTCGCTCTCTCTCTCTCTCTCTCTAGCTCTCGCTCTCGCTCTCTGTCTCCCCCTCCTTTTCTATCCCTCCCTCCCTCTCTCCCTCTGTCTTCTTTTGTTCTCTCTCTCCACTGCTTAGAACTGTAGCCATTTTGCACTGTATTTTTTAAACCTGCTGCTACCATATCCACCACTGTCTAAATTGACAAGAGCTGGGATCATCTTTCAACCAGGCTACCTGTATGTTTCCACTCTGTCCTTAGTTATTTGTACTCTATGAATTATTTTATATGATGATTAGAATATTTAAAATAATTTAATTTCTCATAAGTCTGCTTTCTTTTGGCCTGTCTGATTTCATAGCTGTAATTTCATAGGGAGTGGCTAGTTCTAATTTAAGAAGGATTGTTCTTCAGTTTCTAAACTTTTGTAACTCTTATTTATAGGTCATATTTTGTTCTTTTTACATTAATATTACACCAGAGTGCAGATTTGGGAGGTAAATATAAATCCACCTTGTTGCAGAAATCAGACAACTACATGGTATCATTTTGACTTCTTTCCTAACTTTCTTTTCCCCATGTACCATATATTATTGTGGATAAGGATAGAAAAAAGAAGCCAAATTCATCAGAAGCTGGAATTCCATAGGTTATTGTGGACATAACTCAATTATTTATGTGACATTCAGAAAAGAAAATGCTGTTTTTAAAGTAATGTACTGTTCCTTTGTAATACTTTCACCTCCAGAACCAGTCATTGTCTCGAGGTCTTTTCTCATAGCAAACCTCATTTCTGAAGGGTTAGTATATGTCAGCCCCTTTCCTGAAGCAGCCACAGCCTCTCCTTCCTTATATCTAACAATTTCACCTAAAAATACCATCAGTTCTACCCCACACCATCCTGGGTTCATCACTCTCATGTCTCACTGTGGAAGACAAAGGAGTCCAGTAGATGGAGGTTGGTGTGAGTCCATTAAGAAATTCTAGTGGACTTCAATTGGATATCTAAAAACATCATCTGTTCTGGCTTCTCCTGGTCTCTGTCTAGGTCTCGTGATGCCAATCGTGCTTACCATGCACTTTTGGGCTGTTTAAGATAGGCCGGAGCCCCCATTCAGCAAAGAATCCAGATCTGTCATTGCCCCAATTTCATATCATCCGTGGAATTTCTCAAATGCTAACTGAGAAAGATACTTGCTGTTAACTTCTGGCAGCCACATGCACAGGAACACATGTACACATGCAACCACACATATATGTGTACACACACATACAATACGTACGTTGCATACACACAAACAAGAACAGAATTAAAATAGATCTTCCATGTGACCACTTCTCACTATTTATCTGCAAGCCTCTATGTCAGCACACCACACTGATTCATGTGTATCAATGTTTATCACAGTGCTGCCCACAGTGGCTGAGTTATAGGAGCCTAGGTGTCCAGCAACAGGGCAATGGATAGTAATCATAATGTTCTACATACACAATGGAATTTTAGGCCATAAATAAGAGCAAAGTTATGTGTTGTTTAAAAATGTTGCATGTATAGCTTCTCTTCTAAATTACTGTAGCTTTGAAATAAACATATATATGCTATTTATGAATATATTTCTGTCCATTCTATTTGCATGCATAAGATTTATAGGGTTTGTTTTCTTCCAACTAGAATTTCAAGGTGAAAGTTAACATTCGGGTTATATGCTCAAACCTTTAGTAAATGGTGAGTTTGCATTTGTTTCCGTAGCTGCTACTAAATCCCACTAACATGTGACCTTGGATGCAAGATAAATTCCCAAAATGAAGTGGGGTATGTACCTTTAAACTCAAGTTTTCCTTACAAGACCAAACCTAAAAAGAAAGAAAGAAAAGAAAGAAAAGAAAGAAATCTAGATGTGTCATTGCAAAATAAAAATCACAAACATTTAAGCCACCTTTTAAAAATAAAATTGCAAATAAAAATCACAAAAAATATATATTTCCATATACGTAATAGCCAAGAGTTGATGTGTACATGTGAAGTAGTTTATGAATAAATGCAAGAAGTAAAAACAATGTGAAGACACAGAAAAGAACCTAAAAAGGAAAATCATTACACACGGATCAAAAGCCTCCAAGACATACCTGAAACCGTAGGAATGCTAACTAACCGGACGGTGGTACACCGTCCTCTGATGTTATGGCAAGGGTGTTTTTGAGTTATTCTCTCAGTTATATGAAATTACACAAAAACATTAGCATTGATGATTGGAATATTGTATTTGAAAGTCCAGGTATGGTGATGCCTGTCTTTAGTCCCAGCATGCAGGAGGCTGAGGCAAGTGGATCTCTGTGAGGTTAAGGGCAGCATGGGCTACATAGGGACTTCCAGGGCTACATGGAGAGGTTCAATTAAAAAGAAAAAGAAAAAAACAATTCATTGCAAAAGAAATATTAAATTTGAGCAATTTTCTTTCTTTTTGAATTAACCATGTTCGTACAAGTGTATACTATCGGCCGACCACACCACTCCCCTCCTGTTAGTCCCCTATGTCCCCTGGACTGTTTCGCTTCTACCTATGTGTCATCTGTACACACATGATTGATGTGTCTGCATACAATTCAGGGACCACAAATGACTAAACACATGTGATATTTGTGTTTCGGAGACTGGCTTAATCCACTTAATATGGTCATCTCCAGTTGAGTCCATTTGTTCTGCAAGTAACACAAGTTTGTTCCTATTTATGGCTGAAATGAAAATCCCATCGTGTACCCACCACATTTGCTTTACCCATCCCTCTGTTGAGTACCTAGGTTGGCCCCATAACTGCATCACCTTTGTGAACAGCACCACAGTAGACATTAATGTGCACACCACTCTATGACTAGGAGTCCTTCAGGTAATAGTGAGAAATGGCATAGCTGGTCATCTGGTGGATCAAGTTTTAGTTGTATTCCTGTGTGTGTGTGTGTGTGTGTGTGTGTGTGTGTGTGTGTGTGTGTCTAATAAAGACTGTCTATTGCCTTAAACCCATGTCCTAGCAGTCTTCTCTGATGAATCACCTCAATGGAATCTCATTGTTGCATTCATTTGCATTTTTCTGATAGTTAGTGAGGTTGAACTTTTTTTATGTTTATTGGCCCTTCGAATTCATCTTTTGAGAACTCTGTGTCCATTTAGTTAAGATGTTTATTAATTGGGTTGTTTGATTTCCAATTTAGCTTGTTTAACTCTTGGTGTGGTCAACACATTGATCTTTGGGTTGATGAACACCTACCAAAGACTTTCCGAATTCTGCCGTCTCTTCAGTCCATCGTTTCCTTTGCGATGAAGAACCTCCTACAATCTCTCAGGCTCTCACCTGATGGCTGTGGGCACCCTTTCCTGGCCACCTGGAATCCTAGTCACAGGTCCTGGCCTGTGCCTATGCTTAGTGTGTCTTCTCTGCGTCCTCCTCTAATTGTTTCAGAGCCTCCGTTCTCAGCAGACTTCCGAGCCATTGGAAGTGGATTTTTGTGTAGAGTAAGAGATTGGGTCCAATCTCCTGCCTCTGCATGAGTCTCTGCAGGGTTCTCAGCACCAGCCATGAATGAGGTCGTCTTTTCTCCATGGTGTGTTTTTGCAGCTTTCATAAATCAGGTGGCCATGACTGTGTGGGTTTATATTGGAGTCTCCTATTCCATGCCAACCTGTGTGCCTGTTTTTGTGCCCACACCATGGTGCTCTTGTTCTGTGGTTCTGAATCTGAAGTCAGGAATGCTGGCATCTCTAGCTTTGTCCTTTTGCTCAGGTCTCTGGGGCTATCTGGGCTCCTTTGTACTTCACTGTTAACCTTTGTGGTTTGGTTTTGTTTTGATCTATTTCTGTGAGGAATGGCATTGGAACGGGGAAATAATTATTTGAGTCCTGTGTTCTTGGAGTATTTCCTCAACCTTGTCCTCCATCCCTGATAGTCTTTCTTCTGCTTGGTCTAGTTGATTATTGATGATTTCCACTATTTTGTTAATGGAGGTTTGGGGGTTTTTTGTTGTTGTTGTTTATTTGTGTATTTTTTTCATTTTTTTTTCAGAGGTGAGGACCGAACCCAGGGCCTTGTGCTTGCTAGGCAAGCGCTCTACCACAGAGCTAAATCCCCAACCCTCATTTTGAATATTCTATTAGTGGGTTTTTGTTTTGTGTTCAAAATTGCAATTTCCCTGGTTACTTTCTCATGTTACTGAGCTCTTCTAAGGAGAATGAAAGCAAAACAAGAGGAGAGAAGATTGATCACTACAGAAACTAACGTATTAAATAAAACTAGATAACATAAAAAGCAATAAATTATAAAAGATTTTTCCCTCCTTGAATATTATTTTTTATTGTTGGATTATTCATTTTATCATTCATATTCCATTCTTATTTTTTATTCTTCTCTCATACAATACATCACAACCACAGTTTCCTCTCCCTCCAGTCCTCCCAGTCCCTTCCCCCACCTCCCCTCCCCCTCAGATCCACTCCTCTTCTGGTTTCCCTTCAGAAAAGAGCAGGCCTCCCAGGGATATCAACCAAACATGGCATAACAAGTTACAATAAGACTAGGCACAAACCCTCACATCAGGGCTAGACAAAACACCCCAGAGGAAAAGTGTCCTAAGAGCATGCAAAAAAAAGTCAGAGACATCCCCCACTCACACTATTAGGAGTCCCACAAAAACAGGAAGCTAACAACCATAACATACATGCAGAGGACCCATGCAGGCTCCCTATTGTCAATTGGCTTCTGTGAGCCACAGTGAGGCCTGCTTAGTTGATTCTGTGGGCCATAATCTGTGATGTCCTCAACCCCTCTGTCTCCCTACAATTCTTCCTTTCCCTCTTCTGCAGGGTCCCCAAGCTCTAAGTGGAGGGACCTGACTTAGATCTCCAATCTGGGGTCTCTCTGTCTGTTGTTTGGCTGTGGGGGCTTTGCATCCGCTCTCATCAGCTGCTGGATAAAGCCTCTCTGATGACGGTTGGGCTAGGCACCAATCTATGAGTATCATAGAATATCTTTAGGAATCATTTTATGATTTTTTTCTATCCTAGGTATCTGGGTTATCCTGCCTCTGGTTCCTGGCCATTCAGGCAGTGTCCAGCCTGGACTCCCCTTCAAATTATACCTGTCATCTGTTGGCTACTCCCACCAGTTCTAAGTACATTGCCCCACCACATCTTGAAGGCAGGATAGATTATATATCAAACATTTTGTGGCTCGGTTCATGTTCCAGTTCCACCACTAGAAGTTGCCTGGTTACAGAAGATGGCCAGTTCAGGCTCCATATGCTCCATTACTAAGAGTCTTCCCTAGGGTCGCCCTACTGTACTAGGTTTCCACATCACCCCTCAAATGCTCTCCAATTCGAGTTATCTCTCCAAGTACTCTCTCCCTCCAACCCCCTAACATACACACCTGATCCCTCATGTTCCCATCCCACCCACCATGAGTCCACCAGCAAAATGTATTTTACTTCCCCTTCCCAGGGAGATCCATGTATCAGCCTTAAAGCCCTCCTTGTTAGTTAACCTTTCTGGGTCTGTAGATTTTAGCATGATTATAATTTATCCACTTATAAGTGAGTACATGTTATGCCTGTCTTTCTGGGTCTGGATTACCTCACTCAGGATAATTTTTTCTAGTTCCATCCATTTGCCTGCAAATTGCATGATGTCATTTTTTTTAATATCTGAGTGATAATCCATTCTGCAAAATGTACCACATTTTCTTTATCCATTCTTCAGTTGAGGGACATCTAGCTTGTTTTCAGTTTCTCACTATTATGAATAAAGCTTTTATGAACATAGTTGAGTAAGAGTCTTTGTGGTAGGATGGAGCATCCTTTGGATATATGCCCAATAGTGGTACATCCGGGTCTTGAGGTAGATTGAATCTGAATTTTCTGAGGAATTGTCATATTGATTTACATAGTGGCTGTACAAGTTTGCACTCCCAAGTGTTCTCCTCGCTCCAACATGAGCTGTCATGTGTGTTATTGATCTTAGCCAGTCTAACAGGTGTAAGATGGAATCTCAAAGTCATTTTGATTTGTATTTCCCTGATGGATAAGGATGTTGAACATTTGTTTCTCAGTCATTTGAGATTCCTCTGTTGATAATTCTTTGTTTAGATCTGTGTTCCATTTTTAATTGAATTATTTGATCTGTTGGTGTCTAGTTTCTTGAGTTATTTATACATTTTGGTTACTAGCCCTCTATCGGATGTGGAGTTGGTGAAAATCTTTTCCCATTCTGTAGGCTGCCCTTTTGTCCTATTGATGCTGTCCTTTGCCTTACAGAAGCTTTTCCGTTTCATGAGGTCCCATTTAGTAATTGTTGATCATAGTGCCTGCACAACTGATGTTCTGTTCAGAAAGTTGTCTCCTGTGCCAATGTGTTCAAGGCTATTCCCCACCTTCTCTGCTATCAGCTTTAGTGTATCTGGTTTTATGTTGAGGTCCTTGATCCACTTGGACTTGAGTTTTGTGCAGGGTGATAGGTATGGATCCATTTGCATTCTTCTACATGTCAACATCCAGTTGGACCAGCACCATTTGTTGAAGATGCTTTCTTTTTTTTCTATTGTGTCTTCTTGGCTTTTTTTTTTTTTAATAAAAATGAGGTGTCCATAGGTGTGTGGATTTATATTTGAGTCTTTGATTCCAATCCATTTGTCAACATGTCTGGTTTTATGCCAATACCATGTGACTGAAATTGGAGCTAGTGATGCCTCCAGAAGTTCTTTTATTGTTCAGGGTTGTTTTAGCTATCCCGGGTTTTTTGTTTTTCAATATAAAGTTGAGTATTATTCTTTCAAGGTCTGTAAAGAATTATGTTGGGGTTTTCATGGGGATTGAGTTGAATCTGTAGATTGCTTTTGATAGGATGGCCATTTTTACTATGTCGATCCTCCTGGTCCATGAGCATTGAAGATCTGTCCATCTTCTGGTGTCTTCTTCAATTTCTTTCTTTAAAGGCTTGAAGTTTTTCTCCTACAAGTCTTTCACTTGCTTGGTTAGAGTTACCCCAAGATATTTTATATTATTTGTGACTATTGTGAAGGGTGTTATTTCTCTGATTTCTTTCTCAGCCTGTTTGTTTTTTGTATGTAGGAGGTACTGATACTTTTGAGGTAATTTTGTATCCAGCCACTTTGCTGAAGGTGTTTATCAAATGTAGGAGTTCTCTGATAGAGTTTTTGGGGTCACTTATGTATACTATCTTATCATTTACAAATAGCGATACTTTGACTTCTTCCTTTCCAATTTGTATCTCCTTGATCTCCTTTAGTTATATTATTGCTCTAGCTAAAATTTCAAGTACTATATTGAATAGATATGGAGAGAGTGGATAGCCTTGTCTTGTTCCTGATTTTAGTAAAATTGTTTCAGTTTCTCTCCATTTAATTTGATGTTGGCTATGGGATTGCTGTAAATTGCCTTTATTATGTTGAGAAATTTCTCTTGCATTCCTATTCTCTCCAAGATTTTTATCAAGAAGGGGTGTTGGATTTTGTCAAAGGCCTTTTCTGCATCTAATGAGATGATTGTGTGTGTTTTCTCCTTCAGTTTGTTTAAATGGCAAATTACATTGATTGATTTTCATATGTTGAATCATCTTTGCATCTCTGAGATGAAGCCTACTTGGTCATGGTAGATAATCTTTTTAATGTGTTCTTTGATTCTATTTTTGGATATTTTACTGAGTATTTTTTCATGTATGTTCATAAGGGAAATTGTTCTGTATTTCTCTTTCTTTGTGGAGTCTTTGTGTGTTTTGGGTATCAGGGTGATTGTGGCCTCATAAAATGAATTTAGTAATGCTCCTTTTATTTATATTTTGTAGAATAATTTAAGGAGTATTGGCATTAGCCTCTTCTTTGAAAGTTTGATAGAATTCTATACTAAAACAATCTGTCTCTGCACTTTTTTTTTTGGTTGGGAGACTTTTAATGACTGCTTCTGTTTCCTTAGGGGTTATAGGTGTATTTATATTGTTTATCTGATCTTGATTTAATTTTGTTAAGTGGTATCTACTAAGAAAAGTATCCATTTATTAGATTTTCCAATTTTGTGGAGTACAGATTTTTAAAGTATGACATAATGATTCTTTGGATTTCCTCAGTGTCTGTTGTTTTGTCCCCCTTTTCATTTATGATTTTGTTGATTTGGCTATTCTCTCTCCATCTTTTAGTTAGTTTAGATAAGGGTTTCTGTAGGACATATTTTCAGACCTTTCTGGCTTTTAGACTCTCTATTGAGAAGTCAGGTGTAATTCCAAGAGGTCTGCCTTTATATGTTACTTTGTATTTTCTCCTGGTAGTTTCTTTCTTTGTTTTGATTATTATGTGGCAAGGGGATTTTCTTTTCTGATTCAATCCATTAGGTGTTCTGTAAGCTTCTTGTATCATTATAGGAATCTCCTCCTTTAAGTTAGGAAATTTTTCTTCTATGATTTTATTGAAAATATTTTCTAGGTCATTAAGCTAGGATTCTTCTCTTTCTTTTATTCCTATTATTCCTAGGTTTGGTCATTTCATAGTGTCCCAGATTTCCTGGACATTTTGTATTGTTGCTGAAGGGGAAAAAATCAGTAGCCCCCTTGAGCATCAGCCCCCATCTTGAGGTATCTGTTGACCGGTGACTGAACTCAGAGCTGACCAGAGACTGAACTCATGTGGAAATAAGGCTGGAATAATAAATCTAAATGTATATCCTGTACCCAGAAAAAACAGAATATAGGTAGTAAAAATTTATGTCTCTATAGATGCCCTGCATTCTGTTGGCATCCTGGGGCTTTCTGCAAATATCCTGCCAGCCATTAGTAATTTCATGCTTAAAGCTCAGCCAATAACTTCAAAGAACTATCTCACCCCTAGCTCCCTCATCCAATCCTAGGACACTAAGATATGTAACCCACTGCTTGTAAACTTTTTCCTATATAAACCCCTTGTAATAAGTACTCAGGACTTCCTCCTTCATTGCTGTAACTGAGTGTTGGATGAGGTCCTTGCTCAGGCTTGAATAAAGAAACCTTTTGTCTTTGCATCAGAAGTCGGCTCCTTGGTGGTCTTGTTGGGGGACTCATGACACAAGCATAACATTTGGGGGCTCGTCCAGGATCCCCCTACTACCCCTGGACCCTGACTCCAAAGGTTTTGGACTAATCAGTGAGTTTTTATCTGTTTCTTGTTGTGTTGCCTGTCTTCCCTGTTAACCTCAGTTTTTCTAAGTCAGAGACGTGGAATCCTCCAAAGATTCTTTTTGGAGACAATTGGTGGAGCCTAAGTGGATTCACTGGGGGACTCAAATTCCAGACCCCATTAATAGAGATTCTGAATCCATTTTGGAGGGCAGAGGACATCCAGTCTTTATGGTTTTTGGAGTCTTAAATCCTCTGGACCAAGGTCAGAGGCAGAGGCAAGACTTCGACATGTTAAATCTGTGTGAGAGAGTCTGTTCATCCTGCTGGGCCCTTGTTATTGTCCTAACTGTCCTGTCTCTCTGTGTGATGCTGACAATTGACTTGACACTAACTGCTAACATAGGACAGACATCTTCCTCCCCTCTAGGTTTATGTTTGGTGCACTGGAGCGATGTGACAGGCATCGCTCAAAAGAATAATGTTAAGAATTGCGCCGGGTGGTGGTGGTGGCGGCGGCGGCGGCGCACGCCTTTAATCCCAGCACTCGGGAGGCAAAGCCAGGTAGATCTCTGTGAGTTCAAGGCCAGCCTGGGCTACCAAGTGAGTTCCAGGAAAGGCACAAAGCTACACAGAGAAACCCTGTCTCGAAAATAACCGTGCTGTCTAAAAATATAATAAGGATTGTAAGGGTGCCAGGCGGTGGTGGTGCATGCCTTTAATCCCAGCACTCAGAAGGCAGAGGCAGGCATATCTTTGTGAGTTTGAGGCCAGCCTGTTCTACAGAGTGAGATACAGGAAAGGCGCAAAGCTACACAGAGAAACCCTGTCTCGAAAAACCAAAAAAAAAAAAAAATTTCTGTAATTCAGAATGGCCATCATATAATGTGGTATGGCCTCCAGAGGATACTTTCAATGCCCTCCTCATCAGTGCAGTGGAGGAGATTGTTTTTTTCGACCATGGAATGGCTACCCTGACCAGATACTATACATAGTCACCTGGAGGGAGCTAACTGAAAAATCCCCTCTCTTGGGTCAAACCCTTCTTGCTGCAACAGGTAAAGGTGCTGATAGCATAAAAGAAGTGGGACCCACATTCTTCCCAATTTTACAGGGCACCACCCCAAATGAAGACATGTTCCCCCCACCATGCGCTGCCCACTGCTTCTGGCCCAGCGCCGCAGCTGGAGGCCCCTGCCATGTCAGCAGCACCCGATGCTCCTGGCCCAGCATCACAGCTGGTAGCACCCACCGCACCAGCAGCCCCTGCTGTGCCTGTGGCCCCCACTGCTCCAGGCTCAGTGTTGCAGCTGGCAGCACCCACCATGCCAGTGGCCCCTGCCACTCCAGTGGCCCCTGCCACTCCAGACCCAGCATCAAAGCCTGTGGTACTCCCACCATGGGACCCAGTGCTCACAGTGCCCCCACCACCTGACCCAATGTGGTAGAGAGGGGAGAATGCCAGAAGGGAGAGCACTAGAGAAGTTATCCTGCCCAGGGTTGGAGAGGTGGATCCAGCTTGAGCCATGCGGAGCCAAAGGAAAGGAACACCCCGACTCCAGGGTCCTGTGGTCCTACCCCTGAGACCAGCAGGGCCACCAGGTGAGAATGGAAGCCAGAAGTTTCACTATTGGTCATTCACTACCAGTGACCTATAAACTGGCATTCACAGAACTCCCCTTTCTCTGAGAATCCTCGTGATCTCACTAACTTACTTGAAACCATCTTGTTCACCCATATACCCATGTGGGATGATTGTCAGCAATTATTACAGGTGATCTTCACCACGAAAGAGCAGGGCAGGATTATCCTGGAGGCCCACAAGTTGGTGCCGGGACCTAATGGAGAGCCAACAGTTGATCCTGCCATAATAGACATGGGCTTCCCAACTATATGGCCCAATTGGGATCATAACACTGCAGAAGGTAAGGAGAGGCTCAAGATCTATCGCCAGACTCTGTTGTCAGGCCTGAAGGCAGCAGCTAGACGACCTGCCAATATGAGTAAGGTATATGACATAAGACATGGAGTTGAGGAGAGTCCAGCAGCATTTTTAGAATGTCTTCAGGAGGTCTTCAGGTGATACACTCCATATGATCCGGGAATCTTGGTATAACAGTTCTCCCTGGCTGACAACTCTAATCTCCACCCTCTTGGGATCCCTACTGCTACTAGTCCTCATACTAATCTTTGGGCCCTGCCTCTGAGAGAGCAAGACAAACTTCATTTTAAAGAAAAACTTCATTTCTAACAGCACTATGATAGAAGCTGAAATAAGTTTCAGTAAAACTTAGAATAGCCTTCAAAATAGCTCTTAGAGAAATGTAAACAACCAGCTAGGACCCCAGTCAAGGCGACCCCACCAGGGTGGGAAGGCTGTGGCCAAGAAGTAGTTATGATAAACAACATTTGTTGGACTCAAATGTCCTTGGACAATGTCTGAGAACTCTGAACGTCCTTCCGTAGTTGTTGTTGATGAAAATTCCCCTGGACCCCAACCAGTAACCTAACCTTGTAACGCCAAAGCTTGTACTTCCCAACTTGTGGTTTTTCCCTTTAAAAACCCCTCACTCTAAGAGCTCAGGGTCGTCCTCATCCACCTGCTAGTCAGAGTGTTGGACACAGACCAAGCCCAGGCTATTAATAAACCCCTTTGTGCTTGCATCGGATATCGGCTCTGTGGTGGTCTTGTTCAGGGGGTCTCAAGACTTGGGCATTACATCTCTTGAACAAGCTGATGCAATTCATCAGAGAGAGATTGGGGACCATTCAATTAATTGTGCAAAGGACTCAAACTCAATATGAGATCCTTAACCAAGATATAGAAGAGGGCCATCTGCCTTCGGATAGGCACTCAGTCTACCAAATCAGGCATTGACAACCCATGATTTTGTGTCTTCAAGTCACTAGGAGAGGAGGGAATGAAGGGAGAAAAATCAGTAGCCTCCTTGAGCATCTGCCCCTATCTCAAGGTATCAGTTGACCAGTGACTGAACTCAGAGCTGACCAGAGACTGAACTCATGCGGAAATAAGACTGGAACAATAAATCTAAATGTGTATCCTGGACCCAGAAAAACAGGATATAGGGAGTAAAAAGTTTATGTCTCTATAGATGCTCTGCATCCTGTCAGCATCCTAGGGCTTTCTGCAGACATCCTGTCAGCCATTAGTAATTTCAGGCTTATGGTTCAGTCAATTACTTCAAAATCTAATCCTAGGACACTAAGATATGTAACCTACTGCTTGTAAACTTTTTCCTATATAAACCCCTTGTAATAAGTGCTCGGGACTTCCTCCTTCACTCACGATAACTGAGTGTTGGACAAGGTCCTTGCTCGGGCTTGAAACCTTTTGTCATTGTATCGGAAGAAGGCTCCTTGGTGATCTTGTCGGGAGACTTGTGACACAGTCATAACACAGGAAAATGTAATGGAATTCATCTATTATCACAAAAGCTACTACTTGGAAATGTCAAGGACTTTTCCAAAGGTCAAGCCATGGCTTAAGAAGTCTTGGTGATAATTTAGCTTTTGTATATATATTTATTAGCCAATTCTTGCAATGATTTCCTTGTATGCTATGTATGCTTTCAAGAACTCCTAACAGTGTACTTTATTTGAAACACCTATCAAGCATCCAAGCCAAACAAGCTCAAGGTATATTAAGCTCAGACCTCCTTTCTTATACAGCCTTAGTGGTATTTATACTAACATTATAGACTCCTAACACTTACCTAACCCACCTCTAGGGATGCAGTTTGAGCACATAAATTCCCTTTTTCTGATATATTTTAGCTCAGTTGACCTCCCCTTTTACCACTCCCCTTTCGGGTTGTAAAAGAAAGCCTGAGGAAAACTTGTCTGCCTTTATGATCCTGTAAGAATTCAAGCCTGGTGACCTTGCTTTAGCTAGAACACTGCTATTGCATGGGTATATAACTGTAAACCTCAGAGACTGAGGAGGATTTTGACTGCAGAGAATTTTTACTGGAGAACTAGAAGAATGAGATGGAAGATGAGGAAGAGCCAGATGGGGAAGAATGAGATGAGAAAGACCAAGAAGAGGAGGGTTGGGGGTAGGGTGGAGGCACTGAAAGAGTGAAGGAGGTCCTCGGGCAGATGTCATAAGCATTGCAGCTCAGATGGAATGGTCAAAAGGTAGGTATGCAATTTTCCCTTCAGAGTTCAAACAACCCTGTGAAAATCTCAGACTATCAGGACTATGTTTTAGGTTCTTTTCCCTTTTTACAACTTTATTATTTCTTCTCAGTCCTTTCAGGAACCCAGTCCATCCCAGTCAGACAGGCTCACTGCCACAGGAGACTCTAAAGGATCTTTAACTGTTCATAGTCTCTTTCTGCCACCCCTCCCACTCCGCTTCCTTCCCATCTCCACCGAGACAGTGAAATGTAACTTTATTTTACCAAACAGCACAGAATACTGGACAGTGAGGGTTTCATCAGAGGCTTCTAGGTCTATGATTAATTGAAGTCTGGGGACAGACTCCCATGAGACTCCCTGAAGGGTTCCCCAGGTCCCTGGCACACAGGAGCGTTGGCAGCTTTTGATCTGGCCAGAAAACAGCAGTGAGCCACCACACTGCTCTCAGACCTGAGCCAGCTGTAGATCAGAAACTTGTGAGTCTGTTTTCATGGGCTACAAGGTCAGAGGTCAGACTTCTCAAGACAAGAACTGATTGAATGCAAAGTGTTGGGGGAACATCGAGAAGAGTGATACGGGCTACCTGAGGCTCACTCTGCAGCACAGAACAGGAGGGTAAAGTCTAGGAGGGAGAACACTAACTACTGACAAAGCTTTCACTCTCCATGAAGGAAGTTCACTCTGGTTGGTGACTTGTGCTTGAACCGGAGATCCGGGGCAGAAACTTTGCAAAGGAAGAACAGGTTACATTTGGATCTGAGAAAAGACAGGATGTCCTTTACCTTGAAGTCGGGATCATATGAAATGCACTTCCTCAACAAGTGGAAGAGGAAGTAAAAAATAAAAGTAAGGCACCTGTGCTATAGATGAATGAGTGATTGACTATAGAGGTCAAAGCCTGTCCTGACCCAGTGAAGAAGATCTTGGGTCTTCCTGTGACATCAGCAAATAGCTAACAAATGGTAGTGCTGCCTCCCTGCTTTGCTCAGTGACTCCAGATTTTACAAAGGCTGGGAGAAAGTTAGTGGAATAGCACGCACCAAGGACCCTGCCGGCCTGTAAGTATTCATTGCTGTTGTTACAGTTGACTGTGACTATTGTCAATGGGGGAAGACAACGTCGCCCTCTAGTGGTCCACTTTTGGGGATTGTTGCACTTCGGGCTGGGAGAAGCACTGCTTGGATACTGCTCTTCCCCTTGTGAGGCAGAGGAGTGGGGTGCAGAGTGAAGTGCACAGGGCTGCAAGATAGCATGTAAAAGTAATTTACAGAGAGAAATCTTGTATAATATTTAAGGGGCCAGCCTTAATATTAATACTTCCCAGGGGCTCAGGAGAGAAAACTACGAAAGGCGAGGACTATTTTCGGGAAATAGAATCTCAGCACACCGAGCTCTTTAGTCCACTTGCTTTAATTCCTCTGGGATAACATCCTATTTACACAGCTTCAGTTCTGTTCTCGTGCCTAGCTCCTTTCTTGCCTGATTTCTCTCTACCTTTATCTACTGCTCCCTCTAAGTTCTATCTTAATTCTCTCGTCTTAATTCTGCCTCATCTAGGTCCTTTTCAGCTTGTTCTTACCCAGCTAGTACTTCCACATCTGACTCTTCCTCATCTTCCATCTCGTCCACACTTTCTCTCTGGTCAAAATCCTCCTTATCCCTCTCCATTATCCGTCTCTAAGTTCTCCCCAAGTCTCTCAGGAGTCCAGTTATAAACCCAAGCAATAGCAATTCCCTGGTCAAGCAAGCTCACTAGGCTTGAATTCTAGGGGGTCATAAAGGCAGGTAAGAATTTTCCTCAGGCAGTGACCACCAGGCTTTCTTTTACAATACAAAATGGGAGTGGTAAAGGGGGAGGTCAACTGAGTGCTAATGGCTGGTTAGTATATGAAAAAGGGGGTCTATGTGTTCAGTCTACATTCCGAGACGTGGTTAGGTAAGAAGTTAGGGGTCTATAACTTACAGTTAGTAAGGCTGTAAGAAAGGAGGGTCCAAGTTAAATTGTGTAAGGTCCACCTGACCTAGGTGGTGTCTCCTTGTGGAATTTACCTTAAATCAGGAGACTAGCATGTGGTGGTCTGGAATGTTATTTCTGTTAGTCCTTGAAAGTGGCTAAGGGAGATATCTGATTCCAGTGCTGAAAGGGGAGAAACAGATGGGCTGGGGGGTGGGGGGAAGAAGCCTTTCCTGAGGCTGTTCTCCAAATACCTTGAATATATATGTCCAGAGAGTGATCAGTCCACACTGTTAGCACTTCTTAGGAAAAAATCAATTGGGAAAACTATGAAGGCACACATGATTTTCATAACAGAAGACAGCTGATATATAGCAAGCCAAATAACACCAAAAGCTCCTTGGAATTTGGCTTCCTCTGAAGGAATTCCTTGATCCCTTCAGGTAGTGGCTTTGCCATAACCAGTTGAGTTCTTATAATATTTTCCTGTGGCCCATAGCAGAGAAAGATGCACCCCCTCCTATCAGGGCACATGCTTCCAACCTTACTCCCCACTCTGGCTCACTTCCTCCCTTAGTATACTGTTTCTAAACAAAATAAATGTCTCCTTTGCTACTACTGTCCATGTGTCCCTGTCCAATATCATGTTCCAAGACACAGAGCCTGGAAATCCAGGTGGGTGCCCAATGTTCCCTAATTCCCTGACAGCACTTGGATATTCTAAAAGTAGAGTTTATGGGCAGTGTGAGGAGTAGGAAGAGATTTTTTTTAAAGTGCAGTCCGTCCACACATTTACTGCCTTTTGTCATTTTCACAAAAGCACAGTGCAGGGTTTCTTTGATTACCAATCGCTCAGACAGAACTCATGCTATAGTGAAAGCTGAATATGTTGTGTGGTTGACAAGAAATGTGACTTTCAAGAAAGAAGCAGAAGGCTGTGGCCTTTTACCCCAGAAGGATCCAGGGCTCACACTTCCTTCTCCTTAATTTCTAGGGGAACCAAGTTCATCAGTGTTACCCTCTGGAAGACTAAACCATGGGTGCTGATTGGAGAACTTGAGTGATGATTTTGTTAATACATTATCTGTGCATCATTTAGCCACAGTCCCTTATCTAATTACGTGGTTCCTTACCAAATTATCATTTTGGTGTGCTAAAGGAAGTATATAACACTTCCATCAACAGTTACTGGTTTATTATACTTTTTTTTTAAGTTAAAACAGCCTTACAGGTCCACTAAGACATACTGTGCTATTTTTCTTTTATTCTCACATGAAAGAAGGCATAACAACCAAGGTTGGATGAGGAGAAATAAAGTGTATTATTGATCATGGAAGCTAACCTTAATTGTGTTTTTTGCACGGGCCGAGCATTTTCATGACAGACACAGGAAATCAGCTTGGTGGGGGACAGAATATGAGATATTTGTTGTGTAGATGAGAATTGGGAGGAAAGCAAGTGTCACATGTACTCACAGTGCAGTGCTTCTGCAAATATCTGACCTTACGAATAATTTAAATGGGTTTATCCCAGACCTGTAATCTATTTTAAGAATTTTTGTGTGACATCTACAGATGACGAACAATATTAGGAAAATGTACGAAGTGCTAAAACCACTGTCTCTTAGGTTGTTAATGTAGAAATGAATCATTTTCAGTTTATGGATCCTAGTAAGTAAAACAGGACAAACAGCTAACCTATTCGGACAGATGACTAGAATTTCCTGAGCTGCCAAAGAGTTTCCAGGGAAGCTCACTCAAGAGATGCTCCGGAGTGAAGGCCGGTGGGAAAGAACACTCAAGAAAAGAACATGGGGGCTGGAGAGATAGCTCAGCAGTTTAGAACACTGGCTGCTCTTATAGAGGACTGTGTTCAGTTCCTGGAACTCACATGGCCATTCGCATGGCAGCTCACAACCATCTGTAGCTCCAGTGCCAGGGGATCTGACGCCCTCTTCTGGCCTCCTTGGTACTGCAACAGACTAGCATTCAGGCAAAACACCCATATACATAAAATAATTTTAAAGAGAAAGAAATGTGTAAGATTCAATAATTCCAAGAGACTGCTGTTCATATAAAACATCAAAGAGGGACAGTCAGGGCTACACAGAGAAACCCTGTCCCCAAAAAATCAATAATAATAATAATAATAATAATAATAATCAACCATAAAAGATGGGAGAAAGGGTGTTAGAGGTTATCATCAAGGAGACTAATTATTAATTTGTTTTAGTCAGAATAACTGTAGGCTATGATCTTGCTAAGGCCTAGGTAAAATACTTCAATGGGGTGAAATTTTAATATGTCTCTGTTCCTAGACAAAAGAAGAAATATCTTGGTCACTGGAGTAGTTTCTTAGAGATACAGCCTCAGACAAAGCCAAGATCGTAAGCAGAAGGGAAGTGAAGCAAGCGTCTGAGGAGAGGGCAGAGAAAGGACAGCACACTCTGAAAGGGACACTCAGAAAAGGAATAAAGAACTGGTGTCCTTGTGTTGTGGGGGTGGCTACCGCTTTCATTGAATTGGACCTGAAAACTGATCTGCACAGGGTAACAGGCATCATTTGAGTGGCATGTTCCCACTGCTCAGACCAAACACAGAAGAAGGACTGAGCCACACTCTATTATTGTTTTTAACTGTGTAGTTAATAAAAGGCTGTTGCGTGTGGCCTGAAACTCAAGATGTAGGTTTGGGATAGGAAATAGCTGACTGTATCTATTGCCTGACGTTTAGCTTTGGGTCAGCTAACAGCTGCCTGCCGTTAATACATCTTGAACCTCTCTGATAATTATAGGCTCTTCTGTTAGTGGTTTATTTTTAACTGACCGTAGTGACCTGAAAGTTAGGATTTTCCATTATCGCTCCTGATACCCATCTCCTTCCCCATTCCCTATTCCTCTGCCTCACCCCAACACCTCTCTTGAGGAACTCTCCCTTTTAGAGTCCCAGCCCCAGATGGTAGAGCTAAGCCATTGACCAAGAGACTAAAATTATTTCAGCCAAGTGCTTTCTCTGTGATACTTTTTATTTTACCACTGTAGATTTTCAGTTGATAAAAGAAATTCTGAATGAAATTATGGACCCGAAGAATAAAACTACAGCTGATTTCATCCTGCTGGGGCTCTTCCCCAACTGCAGGTACCCGAACCTCCTCATCTTCCTCATCCTCTTCATCTACACCCTGGCCTCTGCTGGGAATTCCATCCTGATATTCCTCATCTGGCTGGACCCCCGCCTTCACACCCCCATGTACTTCTTGCTCAGTCAGCTGTCTCTCATTGATCTCGCTTACATCTCTAGCACAGTGCCCAAGGCGGCTACCAACTACTTCACTGGGAGGCAGAACATCTCCTTCTTTGCCTGTGCCACTCAGATGTTTTCCTTTCTCACCCTTGGTCTTGCTGAGTGCATCTTATTGACACTAATGGCCTATGACCGCTATGTGGCTGTCTGTAACCCTCTGCGATACACCATTCTCATGAGTCCCAAGGTCTGTCTGAAGATGGCCGCCTCCACCTGGATCGGAGCAGTTGCCGCAGCCCTCGTTCATACTATCTACCCCATGAATTTTCCTATCTGCGGCTCCAGGAAGATCAATCATTACTTCTGTGAGATGCCTGCCATTCTGAGAATGTCTTGTGTGGACACGTCAGTCTACGAGATGGTGAAGTTTGTGTCAACCATTATCTTTCTCCTGGCCCCATTCACTCTGATCCTGACCTCCTATACCCTCATATTCCTCACTGTCCTCAGGATGAACTCTCCCAAGGGGAAGAATAAAGCCCTGGCCACCTGCTCCTCCCACCTGACTGTCGTGAGTCTCTATTTTGGTCAGGCCATCTTCATCTACATGACACCCACTTCTTCCCACACACCTGACCAAGACCAGGTAGGAGCTGTGCTGGGCACCATAGTGACCCCCATGCTCAACCCTCTTATCTACAGCCTGAGAAACAAAGAAGTGGTAGGAGCCCTACAGAAGTGCACCAGCAGATGCTGTAACCGTGACAGTGCCAGGTCCCTCTGGTGAAATGTCCTATCCTTCATCTGAAAAGTAAATTTAAGTCAACTTAAATCTCAATTGGAAATAGAACGTTGTGAAAAAGGAACGTATAAGACTCATAGAAATTGGAATTCATTGGAACGTTGTTGTCCTTAGTTCCATAGTGGTGACTTCAGTTGAGTAAAACCTTAATAAGTATTACTTATTTGTAAAATTACATGGATTTTGACAATAACATCTGTGCAAAGATAAAGCGTTTCGTTGAGTTACAAGTCAAGAACCTATTTGTTATTCTAGCATTCCCATTTTGATTGACATTGCTAATTTAAATATCATCCTGTCGATGTTTCCTTTTCATTTTTTAACTCTCACTTAATCCCTTGAGATGATTTGTGCAATTAAATTCTTCTTTGTTCTAACTGAATGCATTACTGATTCCATTTAGCAGGAACAGGTGTGAACCATCTTTTCTTCCTACATTTTAACCCTTTTCATGAGTGATTAGGATAGCTCTATTTATATATATATGTATATATAGATATCAAAATAATGAGTGAGCGCATTTCCAATTACAAATGATATTCAGCGTGCTTTCTGAAGAAGGTAGATGGAATTTTCATACAATCATGTTGTCTTTAAGTGAAACAAGCAATAATAAAGTTCCATATTATGGACCAGAGACTGAGCATTACAGGCCTCCATCTTCCTTATTGTCAACGCACAATCACAAACTCTTAAAAATAAATGTGGCAAAATAAAAGGTAGACAGCATATAACCACAAATACAAAAATAGAGAGAATCAATTTGGGAAATTATAACAACTTGTTGGGCTTGAAAAATTATAGCAAAATTTAAATGTGATCAGTGACCCTACTTAAGTGTCCCCTCACTCTTCCTTTCCACTTAGACCATTCCTGGACCTGTGCCGTGGTTGAGATTGTCACAAAATTATATGTTGACAAGCCTTCACATTCTGGAGAATGATTACGAGATGACGCAGAATTTACTGTGTGGGGATTTTAATTTCAATGCTTTTGAGATAAAGGACTTTAAAGTTATGAAGTTAAAACTATGAATTGGGAAATTTTCACTTTAGAAGCCCAGGTACTCACGCTGTTTTACAGCCAAGTCTTACCAAACATCAGAGTAACTTCTCATCTCCACACTTGGTTGTAGGATTTATAAGGACCTTTAAAAGCAGCTAAATAACTCATCATTTCAGATACTATAGGCTCTGTGAAAACTCATGATTTTCTTTCATAGAACCACACGTTGACAAAATTCTCTGTTTTCTATATATTTTCCATTTCCTCAGATAAATTAATCCTTGATACCTTTAAGTTCTTCTCAGAATTTTTCCCAGCTCTACCAGGGTATTCCTGGAAAAAATATTTGCATGTATTTAACATGTAAAATGTAGTATTGAGATAAATGTGCTTTGTGCGATGATTCCAGCAACGACATGTGTAACATCCAGCCATCATCTCCCCCAATGCCTTTGGTGGTTCAAATACTTAAGAATATAATCTCACGCCGGGCGGTGGTGGCGCACACCTTTAATCCCAGCACTTGGGAGGCAGAGGCAGGTGGATCTCTGTGAGTTCGAGGCCAGCCTGGTCTCCCAAGCGAGTTCCAGGAAAGGCGCAAAGCTACACAGAGAAACCCTGTCTCGAAAAACAAAAAAAAAAAAAAAAAAAAAAAAGAATATAATCTCTAGAAAAGTTTTGTATGTGACTCTTAGCCTCCTAGTCTAGTATATCTTACTAGCAGTACACAATCTATTTTTCCTTTCCTCCTAATCCCACCTGATGTCCACATGTAGTAATCTGTTACTGAATACTGGGTGTTACATGTAGAGACTGAGAGTGCATCCAAACGGCTTCACTTTCCTTCAAAAGAGTTTCATCCTTTTTTTAACAAATATACTCTTTGAATAGCAAACTATCACACAAGTCCAGATGATAATCTACCCAGCCAGCAGCTGTTACAGAACTTGGTGTACCGTCCAACCAGTATGTAAGTAATTATTGTAAATTTATTGATAATCACTAAAAACCAGAAAAAAAACAACATGCTTTTTAACTATTGTACATTGAGACAAACTAATCTGTGGTAATAAAATGGCAGAAAATTAATTAGCAGCAAGAAAGCCTTTAATGCCTTTTGTTGAGTGAAAGAATCAAGCCTCAAAAGGCTGCATGTTGTATGACCCCATGAACAGGACTTCTAGGGAAAAGACCTTCTGGGTACAGAAGATCAGTCATTTCCGAGAGCTTGTAAGGGTAGTGGGAGAAGAGAGTGCTCGCCCACACAGGGGGCAAAGGGCCTCTTGATGATGACAAACACAGGTGTTGTGTTAGCCACTTTCTAGAAGGTCTGCAAATCTTTCCCAAATAATTCCCACAACAGTGCAGGTGTTCAGAGATTGTTCAGAGTTCCATGCCGGCCACAGAAATAAACAGCTGACTTGCACACCTTTCTCACACACTCTGGTCTCGGGTGGGAGGTATCCACTTACCTCCTCAGTGTTAGTCACATCTTATGGATGGTTTCAACATTTTGTAGCAATTTTGTCTTCTTTCTCAACAAAGAAAGTTTGCAGACCTGCTCCGTCTAAGAAAGCAATATCTGGAAAGCCAAAGCAGGGAAAACAAGGCTTTGCAAGGTCAGTCAGGCAATAAACCTTTGGCCAAAGTAACCACAAGGGAAAAAGAATGGGGTGGAATGAGAGAAAAATGGCCACTCCCATACACACAAACACATTCATCCCATATACTGAAGTTGGAGGTCAGCTCATTACAATAGATGCCACTGTTCAAAGGGGTAAAAATAAGAGACACAAGCATGGTGTCACATACCTATAATCCCAAAACTTGGGAGGTGGAGGCAGGAAGAACAGGAATCTCAGGTCATTCTTCTCTACACAGCAAGTTCAAAGTCCCCCAGGGCTACATGAGCGACTGTCTCAAAAATAAGAAGACCCAAAAATAATAAGACCACAGGCATGGTAAGCAGTAGTAAACCTGTCCACAGCATTTTAAAATAAGTTTTATTTAGAAGACTGTCATTGGAAGGATGCTTCATTATATTCAAATAGTGCAAGAGAAGGGAGCATGTCAGAACATCTGAAGAAGAACCTGAGTTTGTCAAGAAATAGAAGCTGTAGGCAGAGAATGCCAGCAGCAAACATCAGTGGTTTCTGCAGGATGGGGTGGGGTTAGGACTGGATTATCCCAGCATCTCCAAGGATACAGTGGCTGCCTTTAATTTCCACTGTGTGAACAAGCAGGGCAGCCAGACTGAGCCTAGGGTGAGCAGGGCAGCTGGACAGCCACTTGCATGAGACAGTCCAGTAAAGATGGTGAGTGGGAGGATGATTGCTGGACGGGTGGGTTGCAAATGACACATGAGTTTACCAGAGAAGCTGTTTACCAACCTTCACCTGTTACCTCACGGTAGGAGTCAACAGAGCGCAGACGCCAACATACAGGAATATAGACAAGGCAGTCATGAGTTGCAAGTACTAAAATACTGCAGTCTAAGGGGCAGATTTCCCCCCAGATTGTTTGGTAAGGTGTGGGACACTCTGGAAATAATCCTCCATATCTCTATGCTCTGTGCGTTAAACTCTGGGGGTTACACACTCTAGCTCTTCCTCCCTTCCCCAAACACTTCATTTACATATAAGTCTCTTGCCCACTTGTGCTGATCTGCAGAGGTCTCACTTCATTTAGTACTGTCTGTGATACAAGCTGGGCATGCTTCCACCATAAAAATTCTCCTTCAACTTCTGCCAGCTATCTATCAGTCTTACATAGTCAAATCCATTAGCTTAACTCTCCAGTTAGCTCAATCCTCTCTTTACCTTTGACCTCCTGCAAAGATACTGTGCAAAATTCCCTTGAGTCTTTGAACTCCACCAGCAAAGAAAATATTCAAACAAAGCCCTGGTGTCTTGAGAGGTCCCCTGCCTTACATAGACATTTCTATATCTTAGCATGTATTTCTTCCTGATTTGCAAGGTCTACTGAGAACATGCACCACTCAGACCTTGAACCAGTGAGTGCTGTCCCATGTCTCACTGACAACACCCAGGAATGCAATGGGGAAAACATACAGTGAAATAAATCTCGGATTCACCACAGATGGCACACCAGGACACATTTTCAAGAGAAGACTGTTCACTGAAACGGTCCTCACAAGAAAGCATAAGTGTTGTTCTCCCAACACAGGCACAAATCTCAATATAGGTCAAGGGCAAACTATGCCTATGTTTCTTCCAAAAGTTAATAATTCCAAAGTAACTGATTCTAGCATTGCTTAAATAGGTGAAATAGCAAAGGATTCAAAAGAATGCTAAAATCCTAGACCTAGAAGACACTAAATAAAATGTGTCCATCAAAGAACACTTAGAAATAAAAATATAAATCATCAAAGAATCGGAATATAAAACCAGCATGGATTACTTGAGAAAGAGTCAAGGAAAACAATTCTATTCTCAAAAATATTACTGAGTCATAAGCTCAACCAACAAAGTTGAGGACCTCACTACAAGAAGCAAAAAACAAAAAAAAAAAAAAAAAAAAAACACTAAAGAGAGAAACCATAGAGAATGTTAAAAGATGGAAAGACCACCTATGTTCATTGGTGGGATTGGTAGGATTAACATTATGAAAATGGTCATTTTTCAAAAAGCATCCCATAAGGTCAATGCAATCCCCATCAAAATCCAAAGACACTATTCACAGAAAAAAAATCCTAAAATGAATATGGAAACACAAAAAAGGTCCCATATAGCCAAAGAAATCCTGAACAGAAAGAGCAATGCTAGAAGCATTATAATAGTCTATTTAAGGTTGTATCATCACAGAGCCATGGTAACAACAACAGCTTGACAGTAACACAAATGCAGACACTTAGACCAATTAAATAAAATAAACCCATCCAACTACAACCATCTGGTTCTTTACAAAGGTACCAAAAACACATACTGGCCCAAAGACAACCTCAACAAAGGCTCTTGGGAAAACTGGATTTTCAGACCCTGAAGAATGACACTAGATCCCTATCTCTCGCCATGAACAAAACTCAGCTCTAAGTGTATAGAATACCTTAGTGTGTGACCAGGAACTCTTAAAATACTATGGGAAAACTGGGGAAGCACCACAAGATGTGATATGGGCAATGACCTCCTCCAATAGCCAAGAAAACAATAGCTACAGTTGACAGATGAGATTGTACCAAAATAAAAAGCTGCTCCAGAGATAAACAACAGAGTACAAAGACAGCCCAGATTGCAAAATGGAGGGGAATATCCACCAGGCATTCATCTGATGGGCAGTTTATACCCAGAATATACAAAGAACTCAAAAATGAAATATAAAAGAACAAATGATCTAATCTACAAACAAGCTGAGTAGATACTTTTTTAAGTGAACAGGGGTTTATTTTAGCTCATAGTTCAAGGGTCCAGTCTATCGTGGCAGAGCAGTGAAGGCAGCAGGCGTTTGGAGCAATGGGTCATATCACATCCACAATCAGGAAGCAGAGAGAGATGAATGCAGCGGTAGGCATTTTCAGAAGAGAAAGGACAAGTGGCCAGTGCACACATAAATCAGTGTTCAACACCTTTGGCCAGCAGAGTGAGGATCTTACAAAACAGATGCAGCCTGCACCCTCTCAGGAGAGGAGGAGAAGTAGTGCTGTGTATAAATAAACACAGTCTTAAGTGGACTTACCAAAAGATGGGAAGAATCGGTAGCCAAGACAGTGCCCCTTCCTTGAAGAAGATGAGAATATAAGAAGCCATGATAGTACCAAGGTGGTTATCATAAATGCAACTGCCCTTCCCGCAGACCACCAGCTCACAGGTGCGAGAGTCTGTGTGAGAGATCTTCACAATCCCTGGCACATCACAGTAGAACTGGTAGATTTCTTTGGGCTGCCAATTGGAAGGCTTGTGGTATAGAATGTAGGAGTGGTAGAAGCTAGTGTCCCCCAGCCCAGAACTCGAAAGCCGTTGGTAAATGTTGAGAGCAAGACCAATCCAAGGCTTTCTCAGAGGCCCTGGTAAAAGGATGAAGGGAACTTAGCTCTTGCCCGAGGCAGACTTGGCAAGGAGCAGGGAGGCTTGTGGGAAGAAGAAGGAGTTTGGTGGAAGCAAGAGATGGCAAGAGAGGATAATAGGGGAGAATATAATCAAAGCATATTTTACAAAACATATGAGACTGTGAAAGAATAAATTTCAAAGAGTCATAGAATTCAAATGTGGGAAATTCAGAAATAACCATTAGTTGACTTCTGTATTTGATTGTACCTATGTTTAACTGAGAAAATATCCCTCCAGTGGACACTTCCAGGGTGCATTCCTGACCTCTGTTACCTCAGATGCCCCACTAAGACCTAAGCATCACTCTCTAAAGTCCCTCCCAGTAGACCAGCTATTCTGCAATCCTGAAGAAACTCAGGCAGCTATCAGAGAATAGAACTAATTGATATCTGGAGACAGGTTCCCAGAGGACAAAGGCGATGTGGGCTCCCAGAAGTGCTTATGTAATGGAGACATAAGCACCCTCTCAAGCTGTAGTCATTTGTGCCCTGTAGTAATTAATGAGGGTGACTAGCTTAAGTGTACTGGGGGCTGAGAGTGTGACCAGGCTGTCTGGATCAAATCCAACCTCGGTGTGCTGTGAGAATGATCGGTGAAGCAATTACCACAGGACTCCCTCCTGCTCAGTGTGGTGAGCCATGATCGTCTTTCTATAGGTTAACATGTCTTCCCTTCCAGAAATGTGTTTGAATTTCATAATTATTTGTATTATCTTCCTATAACCTTACTTTTTATCTAATTGCTCTTCAAGTCTAACCAGGCTAAAGACCAAAGCTAGACGGAACTTAGCCTGCGGCATCCAAGTGTGTTGAGCCAGCCATCAAGCAGAAGACAGCAGACCCTGACTGTGTGTTGGCACTGACTTAGGACCTGATCACCCCAGTGTTGAGATCATGAGTGGTGATGATCTGAAAAGGTAGAATAACGCTTCCATGGGTGACCGCCACTTTCAACCAGCAGTATCACAATAGATGTTTACTTGAGTAAATGCTTAAAATAACATCTGTGGGACCCCCAGACTGGTCTCAACAGGTTCATTCTCCTCCCCCTGTACACTTTCCTTCCTCCCATCTTTTCCTTTCTTGGCACTAGATGGTTTTACATGCCAGGCATTATGTGATGGCACTGAGATCCAGACCGATAAAGCCAGGCCTCTCCCAAGCAGACACATCAACAACCAGAGATGCCTGTCATCTGGGTAGAACACGCCAAACAAAGGCCTTGTTGATGAAGAGGCCAAGCCTCATTCAGTCACTAGGCTGCCTTGTCACCTCAAAGCCCATCATCACATGCAAGTCCCTCTTTCAGATCAAAACTAATTCTTCATGGCCTTAAAAACATCCCACGTAGAGTGAATTCTGGTCTTTGAGGGGGACAATGATATGCAGTTCAGTTGTAACAAATGCTTCTCTCTGGTTGGGGTTAGGGGACTGTGCATGTGAGAGCACTTCGGGGTATGTGAAAATCTCCAAACCTTCCAAATCCCCTTCCCCCATTGACATCTAATTTGCTTTGAAGACAAAAGGGATCTTTAGTATTGCCTCGTCTGATCTCTGGAGAGAGAAGATCGTCTCATCCAGCAGAGCCAGAGTAAGGATCTGCTGGGAAAACGTTACCAAGGGGGCTGGGAGCACACTACAGCTGATGCAGTCAGGGAGATGGCCTGGGACACTGAACAGAATACCGAAGGACCCCAAAGGCCAGCCTAGCCTCCTGAGTCTCTCATCTCATTGTCCCCAATTTTAGACAGGAGTCAAAAGTTGAGCATTGAATTTCATTTCAGGTTAGTTTTAGGACATCCCATGGTTACACTCAGGATGTAGAGAACAAGCTCACATTCAGCCAGATCGTGCTGTATCCAGGTGAGTAGGTGGGTACCTGCATCATATGGGTGACATTACCCAGAGCCATCAGCCGCATGTGTTATGTATCCATCTGGATATTATAAAACATGCCTCCATTGATCACATTGAAACTAAGAAAGAAAGTGATTCAGCCAGAAACAAATTAATAAGATTATTAGCAGAGGCTGAGGCAGATGGTGAGTTCAGGATTTCTGTATGTGATGCTGGAGATTGAACCCACGGCCTTTAACATGCAAGGCAAGCACTGTGATACACTCCAGCTCCTGGGACATCTTGGTAAACAGTCTAATTACATTTTGATGTGCTGGTCAGACCAGCATGTCAACATATTGGTATGTAAGTGGATCATTGAACTACCAGAACACAAGATTCAAACAGAACCTGTTACTAGAAAATTTGTTCCATTTTCTATTATTACATTTGACTAAGAATATCAGACAAAGTGAGTGTGGAGCAAGAACTACTTAGTGATATTTATCTTTACTTCAAAGAAAGTATCTCTGAAATGCAAAGGCTCTTGCAGAAAAAAAAAATATTCACACGTTGCTTCTCTAATTGACCCAACATGTCATTCTCCTATGCACGAGGCAGATGACCAGAAATTACAATCATCCTCTCAGTTTAAATGTATTAGATGGAATCCCAGCATCCTTCAAGGGTTAGATGGAATCCCAGCATCCTTCAGCACTTGAAGACAGCAATTTGGAAGGGGACAGAGTATCCCTAGCTTCAAATCATGGTTCCTCTGGCAACATCTACTATGTTCATGGTACCAGTCCATACATGCATTTCTTTTTCTGCGCCATGACATGCCATGCCAGCTGCCCCCACCCTAACCTCTTGCTCCTGGGGAGGGTTCCTAATACAAGGCTACATACATGGCAGACTATTTAAATCTCAAGAACTTTAAGAAATATTTACAAATCACAAATACAACATGATTAATTGTTCTCTGGTTCTTGCAACTTAAAACACCTAATCATGGGAATTCCTCAATAGGCATTTTTTGCCAAAGAATCCAACTATTTTTTTTAAGAGTGTGTGTGTGTGTGTGTGTGTTATGCCTATGGCTATGTGTACATGCTTACAGATGACTCAAGAGGCCAGAGATGAGAACTCCTGGATGGGGAGTTCTAAGCAGTTGTGAGCTAGCAGCTAGATGTTGGTGAACTGAGGTCCTCTGGAAGAACAGCAAGCACTCTTAACCTCTGGGCCATCTCTTCTGCTCTGCAGGCAGTTCTTTTTGACATCTCTCTGGTCTGTCCATGCTTGCACCATCTCGCATCAGCGTTAATGTCACATATAGCATATTTAAGTAGCCCTGTCCTCAGTCTTAAGACCTCACCTTTCATCCCCAAATATATTTTCACAAGAGTGAGTTTTATTCTAATGAAAAGTCTGGTCAACTTTGTTTTTCTTTGATCTGATAATGATATTCAAAGGATGCAATTCTGATATTACAACCTTTCTAATATTTCCTCTGCACTTCCCAGCTCAGCGTTGAGAGTCCAGAACATGAACAGAGGGAATGGGACCTCAGAAGACTTCATTCTCCTGGGGCTTTTCCCAGAGCTACGCTATCTGGGCATCCTCATCACTTCCATCCTCCTGATCTATTTCATTGCGTTCACTGGGAATGCCGTCCTGGTCCTCTTGATCTGGGCAGACTCCCGTCTCCACACCCCAATGTACATACTGCTCAGCCACCTCTCCCTTATTGACTTGGCCTTGATTTCCACTACTGTCCCGAAGATGGTCATCAACTTTTTCTCCAGGAAAAAAAGCATCTCCAAAGTTGCCTGTGGGACCCAGATTTTCTTTTTCTTTGCCCTTGGGGGTAGTGAGTGTCTCCTTCTGACCCTCATGGCTTATGACCGCTATGTGGCTGTCTGTAATCCCTTGAGATATTCAATTATCATGAACTCTAGAGTCTGTCTGTGGATGGCCCTAGTGTCCTGGGGTGGAGGCGCCCTGAATTCGCTCATCAACACCATCTACACCATGCACTTTCCGTTCTGTGGCTCCAGGGAAATTCATCACTTCTTCTGTGAGATGCCTGCCGTCCTGAAGCTCTCTTGTGAGGACACGTCCTTGTATGAAACAGTGGTGTCGGTCGTCTGCATCGTGTTTGTTCTTCTCCCCTTGGGACTCATCATGTCCTCCTACCTGCTCATCTTCCTCACTGTTCTCCGAATGAATTCTCCAGAGGGCAGGAGGAAAGCACTGGCCACATGCTCCTCTCACCTGGCGGTAGTGAGCCTCTACTACGGGCCAGCCATGATCATCTACATGACCCCCCACTCTTTCCACACTTCGGAACAAGATGAAATACTCTCCATGATTAATACCATCTTCACCCCCATGCTCAACCCTCTCATCTACAGCCTGAGGAACAAGGAGGTGCTTGCTGCTCTGAGAAAAGTAGTGAGTCGGCGGTTTATTTTAAAGTAGAAGCCAGGGATGGTGGTGCACCCATTAATCCCAGCACTTTGGAGCAAAGGCAGGTGGGTCTCTGCAAGTTCCAGGGCACTCTGGTCTACATAGTGAGCCCCAAGTCAACCAGGGCTACATAATATAATTCCTAACTGCATTCTAAATACTTATCCTTATGCCCACAGATAGGTGTAGCTCTCGTCCTCCATCAAAGAAACTTCTCTGTGGTAAATGGAGACCATTACAGAAAGTCACAGCTGGTCAAAAGGCAGAAAACAACCAGTGGTGGGGTATCTCACCCCACCATCATCTACAACACAGGTCCCACACCTCTGGGTTTTTAAGAATGATCTCACCTCATTCATATTCTCTACAACACCATCGATGGTCAATTCATTAATAAATATTTAATGAGAATATGCTCTGTAACCGATGTTGCCACATTCTCAGGGAGATCATAGGAACGACCTCTTATTTTTATGTAATAGAAAAGTAATGTGGGAATGCCTCTGGGGATGAAGAGTGGTGCATTGTGGGAAATCGGTGATGCAGATGGAAGCTGGGAGCAGACAGCATTTGGGTGCAATACTATGTTGCTCTTCCAGGAGGACTGGATCCTTCTGAAGTGGTCACTCATAGTGGATGGTAAGTAAGAGAAACTGTGACTACTGCTGGTCAGGCTCATTGATTTAAATAAGTGTGCAAAAGTGTTGAGCTCCTAGCTCCATACCATATAACCCCAAACAAAGAAGCATTCAGTGGACCAGCTCTGTTTTCATAAGATGACCTGGACAATACAACATTAATCTCTGGTCCTCAGAGTTTAACGAAGGCTAATATGATCTATTATTGTAGGGTCCCCACGAGGAAAATTCCTCATCTTCCTCCTCATGTTTGTCTCTCCCACCAGTGTTCTCCACGAAAGAACACATTAGGTAACAAATGGTCTCATTTCTCAAAGGAAGCTGAAGTGGGAGCCTGGCCCTGGGCTAACCTCATGTCTAAGTGTGAGATGTTACTCTAATGAAGGAGAGACATGTTCTCCTTTGCAATAGCAACATCACCAGTGTGTGGCACCGACAATATCCTGAAGAGGCCAAGGAGAAGAAGGGCTCAGGAGAAGTGGCAGCCACTCTGAATTTAATAAATATGCACTAACAGTGAGGAACAACCACATGGCTCAGATGGCCACAGCCACAGAAGCACAGATTCCACCCAAACCTATCGAGACACCGCAGGGCCACAAGATGGAGGTGCACAAGCCTGAAGCCACCGACCTACTGAGGTCACATCTCACTTGTGAGTAGAGCCTCACTCACCACAGCAGGAGAACCAAGGTAAAGGAACCATTTGCTGCCCTTCCAGGGCAGGAACTGCCCCTGCTGAAACCCTGAACAAGGTCTCTCAAAGAGGAGGAAGAGACCAGGGACAAGAGGCATTAGACTTCCCCAGTGGACTGATTCACAGGGCACCTTGACATGTGCAGAAGGCTAAAGCCTTGAGGACCACACCATGTCCAGGGTGGAACAACCAAAGCCAGTGGTCAAGGACTGAAGGAGGTCTGCAAGGCACACTGTTTGGGACCAGGACCTGAGACATCCCGAGCATTAGATGCTGTGTTAGTGACTTTTCTCTTGCTGTGACCAAGAACCTGACAAGATGCAATTTAAAAAGGGTTTGCTTACAGTCTGAGGGCGCAGTCCATCATGGTAGGGGAAGTATGGTGCCTGTGGGAGGCTGTTTGCTCACATCTGGGTTGGTGGGAAAGGAGAGAAAGGAGAATTCTGTGCTTACACAGCTTTCTCTCTTTTCATTTTCTTTTTTTTTTTTTGTTCAGTCCAGGATCCCAGCCCATGGGATGATGCCCAATGTGGGCAGGCAGGTCCTCTTCTAATCCTCTCTGAAAATTCCCAGACACACCCCTCAATAATGTCCTTTACAATCCTTAACCCAATAAAGTTGACAATTAAGATTAACCATCGGGCTGGAGAGATGGCTCAGCGGTTAAGAGCACTGACTGCTCTTCCAGAGGTCCTGAGTTCAATTCCCAGCACCCACATGGCAGCTAACAACTGTCTGTAACTCCAAGATCTGACACCCTGGCACAGACATACATACAGGCAAAACACTAATGTATATAAAAGAATAATAAATTTAAAAAAAAAGATTAACCATCATAGATGCCATATTTGAAAAATTACAGGCCAGTGGGTGAGGGGACTGGTGCCAAGCTTAACAATCTGAGTTTGATCCCAGGACCCACATGGTAGAAGGATAGAACTGACTCCCACAAAGTGTTCCCTGACCTCCATATATGCCAACACACACACACACACACACACACACACACACACACACACACTATCTCACTCTATATATATATATATAATGTTTTAAAGATCCACTAAAGAGCACAACAGTTAAAGAGAAATAAAGGTTTTTTTTTACTTAGGATGTATTATAACACAATCTAGTGAATACAGCAAATGGTTATTACAGATTTCAAGTTCACTAAGTAAATTTTAAATAGTCTCATCACTGAATGTGGTATTTGGATTGACAGATATGCTAATTATCTTGATTAAATCATTTTATATTGTTATATTCCAAAATGATGGCATAATTTTTAACCACATATGCATAGAAACTGTATTTTATCAATTTTCTAATTAAAATTTTTAAATAAAAGATTTTATATATGCCAAATGCATTAGTTCTTTTAAGTTGTCAAGGAGTACCAATAGAAAGAAAAGAGATATGAATGTCACTGAGGAGGTGATGGCCAGAAATGAAACCATCCCAAGCTACAGATGGGGCTGGATGAGGGGTGAGGGGTGAAGGCTGAGGTGGGAGGGCTGAGGTGTAAGGGCGGAGGTGTGAGGCTGAGGTGTGAGTGCTGAGGTTGTAAGGGCTAAAGTGTAAGGGCTGAGCTGGGAAGGCTGGGGTGTGAGTGCTGAGCTGGGAAGGCTGGGGTGTGAGTGCTGAGATGTGAGGCTGAGGTGGCAAGGCAGAATGGAATGCTGAGGCTGAGGTGTGAGGGCCGAGGTAGAAAAGCTGAGGTGTGAGGTATGAGGCTGAAGTGTGTGGCTAAGGTGGGAGGGCTGAGGTGGGAAGGCTGAGGTGGGAGGTTGTGGTGGGGAATCTGAGATGTGAGGTCCAGGGTAGGAAGGCTGAAATGGGAGACCTGAGATGTGAAGCTGAGATGTGACACTGAGGTGGGAAGGCTTGCTGTTTGTGAAAGACCACTTGATTATCTATCCACATGGAAGAGTCAACACATTGGAAGTTGTCTGATTGTGAAAAGTCCTCGGGAGGCCTGGGAATTTTCCCTGGGTGTCCCCCAGGCTCTGGATGGTTGTGGGTCCCTAAGAGCTCCTCAACAGAGTGTTTAGGAACCAATTCTGGTGATCTAGAATATGCCACTGCTTGTCAGAGCGCTCACCAGGCACCACTCTGCACCACAATCAGGAAGTGTCAGGAGAGTGATGGGGTCCTCTGGAGGAGCCTCCTGAACTACCATGGCGGCTCTTCACCCTGCTGGGATTTGCCCCCCGCCCACCTTAATTCAAATCTAGAGAATGACTTCATGCCAGTAAACAAAAATAATTATCTCCAGTGTTGCCAGTCAACATGAGGGAGTACCAAAGCTAGTTACAGTTTCTCAGTCCCTTAGGGACACCATAAAGCAAACACACCTTCTGGGAAATTACAGTCATAGTTAAGTCTGACTAAGCACCCTGACACTCTGAATTCACTAACAACTGACTGAGTGAAAATAGTCAGTTTAATATTACTCCGTGTATTATTATACATATGTTATGGTAATTACACTGAGGGGAACGGTAAAAATACTAATCATTGACCATCTCAGAGTTCAAATTTCCCCCAATTTCCATATGTAGAAAACACAGTTTCCACCACTGTAACTATAATGAGGTTTAACATTATACGTTATACTTTTATCATTCTCAGCATCCTTCCATTTCACTACATATTTTAAAACTGGTCATTTTTAAAGGTTAGTAGCACTCGCTGGGTAAACCGAGAACATGCACCCACCTACTTCTCTATAGCTTGGCAGTATTAGCTTCTTCACTCATGTACTATTATAGTCCAAGCTACAGAGAAGCTGTGAGCATGTGACTTGGTTCCCCTCATTCATAACTGCTTCAGCGTAAGTTCACAGAAATGAAGCTACAGGCTCAACGTGTTTTCTAAATGTTTCGCTAATCTTTATTGCTACAAAATTTGAATGTGCACATAAAACTTGAGTATGTACGATTTGGGATTTCAGATTCCGTGAAAACCAAACACTTGAGGTCACTCTTCTGTAAACATATTTGAATGATCAGGACTCGGCACAGTCAGCTCTCTATAATCTACTAAAGGGGTGGGTTTGATGGGGGTCTGATGGATCTGTCCAGAGCAGCACTAAACTAGGTAGCTAAAGCCAGGGACACAGCAGCTGCTCGGGGGAACTCCAAACCCCCTCAGTGGTGAGAGTAAAATACTTTCATGGATGAAAGATAAACATCATATGTTTTCTGTCACGTGTGGTTCCTAGATTTCATACAGACATATACAATCATGTACATATATATGACATAAAGGTAGAAATGAATCTGTCTAGGGGAGTAGTGTAGTGGGAAGGGAAGGGGAGGGGAGAGAAGGAATGCATTAGATGTACAATGTGTGTTGTGTGGAAGTGTTCTTACACAACACAGTACTGTGTACAATGAGTGCACACGATACTGGTTTTTAAAAACAACTTTGCCTATCGCAGATGCCAGGAAAAGGACTTTTCTTCCTCCCTCCCTCCCTCCCTCCCTCCCTCCCTCCCTCC
>CABHPP010128578.1:0-46111 GCA_902168425.1 Peromyscus attwateri | reverse complement strand
ACACACACACACACACACACACACACACACACACACACACACACATTCAAATTGCCTCCCCAATTTTTTCCTGGTTATTGGATGCGAGATTGTGCTCCTTTCTGTTCTTGACTCATCATTTACATGGGAGGCAGAAACTTCTCTCAGGCTCAGTATTATTCTCATGTGTATTTTCCAGTTTCTTTTTTGTTGTTATGAATATTGCATGTGAGTGTGTTTACTAGTATGAACATGAAGCTTGTGTGCATATTACTATAGGTCTGGAGGCCACATTTTATCCTGGCTAGTGAGTCCTCCAAAGCTATATGCCTTGTTTATGTATTTACTTCTTACATTTTAGAGTTTTATTTACTTTTTATATATTATTTGTTCATTTGTGTGGTTGTGAACTTGTGTGTACATATATATGTGTGGCTAGGTGTGTCTGTTTGTGTACGCTTGTGTTTGTGGAAACCAAGCATTAGCCTTGGATAACTTCCCTAAATGACCATCCACCTTGGTATTGGACACAGAGTTGGTCACTGACATGGTGCTCACAAAAGAGGGAAGAATAGCTGGCCATCAATCCTTAGCAATCTGCATGTGTCTGCCTCCTCATAGCTGGCATTGTAAGCACAGGCCACCACTCAGGATTTTTACATAGGTTGGCAAGATCATTCTCATGTCTGTAGGGTTTGTGCAACATTCATTTTACCAAATGACCTATCTCCCTTGTCCAGTATCATCATCATTAGTGTATTATTATTATTTGGGAAAAGCAATTAAGGAATGAGTTGCAGTATCATATATAGTGCTAAGAGCTTATATAAGAAAAAGGATCAGTAAAAGACATTTGAGGACAATATAATGAAACTGTCATTAAAATTCTGACATGCTGAGTCACTATCCATGGGTATGTTGATTTAGATTTGAAATAATTATTATAGCATGTTGATTTCTGGTATAAGGAAAATAATTATTTGTTAATAATGAAGCACTGTTGAAATTGAACTGACAAAAATATGTCAGAATTTATTACTAAAACTAGAGTAATAAAAAGTTAAAAAATACTTTAAAGAATAATTGAGCAAGGTGAGTCTTACATTAATTAAATTACTGTGTACAATGAACTCTAGGGAAGAGATAAATGGTACAGCTATAAAAACCTGGATTTCCCAGTAATTCTCAGATATCATCTTTTACTTGAGGTTTTTTTCTTCCCTGAAATTCAAATCATCAATAGCTAGCCAACTTACCACCAAAGCTCTCTATAATTTAGGATTCATTGAATCACACTAAAAACTCTAGAACCTCTATAATAAAATAGAAGGGAGTGGAAATATTTAAAGGAAATTCCATCCCCAATTATGAACAATTGTCCAGGAATTGAGGGATGTATGCCTTGACATCCCTCATAATTATTTGTGCTTCTGTCCCTTACTGAATCTTCCAAAGACTCATCATCAGGTGAAGTGATGTCCGTGTTCCTTTCTGGTTATGATCTTGCTCACAAAACATCTTTACAACCCATCTTAGGAACAAAGTTTTTGTTGGAGAATGCACAAGGGGATATAAGTCCTTTATTTGTCACCTGTGGAGTAAGTAAGTTCTAGCTTCGTGAGCCTAGCAACAGGAGCCTCTCATTTAACGGAACCTGGCAACTGGTGAGGTTCTTCCCAGTGTTTCCTCTACCACTTCCAACAAAGTTATTTGGGTTTGCTCTTCCACGTTAATAAGTCTCACTTCTTTCCTGTCTTATGTTATGCTCCAGTATCTCCAGCTTGAATAAATCTCCTTTCCTAACTTATAGGTTTCCCCACACACTGTAAAAATCAGCTGAACTCTTTATTTCTGTTCATATTGCAATCATGCTCCTATTTTATTCACTCTGTATTAACTCTAATAAGGAATGCTTAAAGCACTTCACATTCTAGAAAATAATTCCACCCCTTTAAAAAAATACTCTTAAGGAATCGGATGTTTTAATTTATCTTTCTCTATTCAACAAGTCCCCAGAGACGTAAAACACCTGAACATATAGAGTCATTGTCTATTTCATACAACAGTTATTAAACTAATGCATGGAATAAATCTAGGAGGGGTGAGGAACAGTGTAGGGTGAATTTCTTTAGCAGTGAACTAGCTGATAATTGATAAAACATCAATCTGAGAGCCATTCATTTCATAGGTTGATGAGGGTAAACGGTGGGACCATGTTTAATTGCTGATGAAGATGGCTAATATTTTGGGGACTTGGTGACCTACCAGTGTGCTTCCCTGATGCTTCCATCTTTTTTTATTATGATTTTCTTTGAGAGTTTTTTACTTTACATTTTATTCCATTCTTTCCCCTCCCAGACTCATCCCTTCCTCCAACCCACCTAACTTCATGATCTTTTTCCTCTTTTAAAACAAAACAAAGCAAAACAACAAAAGTAAAACCCAAAGAAAATGACACCAAAAACCTGGAGTCTGCTTTCTGCTTTCCATACTAGATGTGATCATTGTGTCTGCCATGGAGTGAGTCTGTGAGTGTGGTTGACTTACCTAATTTCACTCTATTGAAGAAAATTAATTTTTTTTGTCTCCCAGTAATTTTCACTTGCAAATGACTACGTGGCTTGGAGTGGGTGTGAATTTTTTAATGCAATATATTTTGATCACATTTATCAGGGTGCTACTTTGTGCCCAGGGATTCTGTCTGGGTTGAGCTTGTTCAGGCCTTTTTCTCACCATTCCTGTGAGCATATATATATCTGTCCTACTGTATCAGGAAATGTTGCTTCCTTAAAGTCATCTATCACCTCTGGCTCATAGACTATTTTATTCACATTTCCAGGGTGATCTCTGAGCCTTCAGAAGAGGGATTTGATAAAGACATTCCATTTAGTGCTGAGCACTCCAAAGTCTCCTGCTTTCTGCATATCATTCATTATAGGTCTGTTGTTTACTGTTCACTGCATCTTATAGGTTGATAAGAACAAATGGTGGGAACATGTTTATTTACTGGCTAAGATTAGTAATGTCTGGGAGCTTGGTGACTTGCCCATGTGCTTTATTTACCCTTTCATCTTTTCTATTCTTATTTTCTTTGAGGATTTTATACTTTATATTTTATTACATTCTTTCCCATCCTGCAACTTTTCCTGGATGCTTGCCCCCACTTCCATCCCAGTTAACTTCATACCATTTCTCTGTCTTAAAAAACAACAAAACAAAACAAAACAAAACAAAAAAGCAACAAGAAATAGCCTTCAAAGAGAAGAGGACACCAAAAAATCTGGAGTTCAATTATGTTGGCTAACTACGTGTGATCATCTGCCACAAATGAGTGAGTGAAGTTCATATATCTCGTTTCACTCCATTGAAGAAAATCAGTTTTCCTTTCTTAGCAATTATCACATGAAAATAACTTCTTAGCTAGGAGTGGAGCTTTTTAAGCATCTTTATTTTTTTGGGGGGGGGGTGATGTTTTTCCCCATACAATATATTTTGATCATGTTTCCTAGGGGTGGCACTTTATGCCCACTTCTCATTCTTGTTGGGATTCTGTACGGATTAAGCTTGTACAGGACTTTTTCTTACTTTTTTTTTTTTTTGAGTTAATATGTGTATTTGTCCTACTGTGTCTGGAAAATGCTGTTTTCTTCATCAATCATCATCTCTTGCATTTAGAATCTTTCCATTCCCTTTCCTACAATAATCTCTGAGCCTTGAGGGGAGGGTTTTGATAAAGACATCCTTTTAGAGCTGAACACTCCAAAGTCTCTCACTTTCTGCATATTGTTCAGTTTTCCTCTCTGTGATATTTACTATCCACTGCCTGAAGAAGCTTCTTTGATGAGAGTTGTGTGACACTCTGATCTACAGGTATAGCAACATGTCATTAGGAGTCATTTTATTGTAATAGTCATCAAGTGGAAAGGTGGTTATAGGTTTCTATCTATACCACATGACTCACCTACTCCAAACATAAACAATATCAAGTATGGGTTCCATATCATGGAGAGTAACACAAATCTAATCAAAAGGGGATTGGTGAATTCCAAAGCAGTCTCACCAATATTTCCACCAGTGCATCAGTGTGCAAATCTTGTTGGCAGGTCATTACTACAGCTTAGCATAGCTATGTTACAGCTGGAATAGACTGATGATTACTTCTCTGCTCTTGAAGCATATATGCCACTTTTAATGGCATGTATAAGAAATCTTTTAGTATGTGTGAAGTCTCCAGTTTGCCTTCATCTAGATGTTTCCATCTTATATGCCATAAATATGTGTTATCATCATCAATAATGTCTTACCATTAGTTGTAGTTGATAACTAATAGCATTGACAATATCCTATTGTGACTGGGGGTCCATGAGAACACTTGGACAACGATGCAGAAAGATGTAGTTCTTTCTGCGAAGTGGAGGTTTTATTTGGTGACATAGGTATTTAGTTGGGGCATAGGCTCCCATATTATAATTGTGATTCCATTTAAAATTTTAAAATATGTATATATTTTAGGATGTGTAACATGAATCTTAAAAGGTCTTTTTAAATAAAAAACATGGAGCCAGATATAAGGGTGAAAACCTGAGAGATCGGAGGAATAGGAGAAGCCACAAGCTAGCCTCACATCACTGACACCTCAGTCTCCAAAGAGACCTACTTCCTGTATACCCATGCCTATATGCCTTTCTGTTCTGCTCCCTCATTTGCTCTCTCAGCCCAGCTACATCTACTTTCTCTTCCTGCCCAGCTCTGTTACTTCCTGTCTGTTTGCACAGGTCTCCAGACCTCTATAATTAGTACTGAGATTAAATCTGTGTATCACTATGCATGGTTCTGCTCTCAGTGTGGCTTTGAACTCACAGAGATCTAGACAGATCTCTGCCTCCCAAGTGATAGGATTAAAGGCATGTGCTACCATTGCCTGACCTCTATGTTTACTATAGTGGCTGGCTTTTTCCTCTGATCCTCAGATAAATTTTATTGGGGGACACAATATATCACCACAAGGATGCTTCTACAGTAGTAGGTTTCATATGGCATTTCTAATGGCCTTATTGTTAGTTATCTCTCTTTTTATTCCTAGCTCTACCCTGTCCTCCCAGATCCAACTCTTACCATTCATCCTGTTCTAATCTCCCCTTTATTTATTTATAACTGTATATTCTATAAATCATTCCTGGGCAGATACTCTGTTGCCCCCTGGTCCTTTACTAGTCACATAACCTCTGAGTGTATTATAATTGAAACACAATGTATCTAAACTCTAAATGATAACATCCATTTTTAAGAGAAACATGCAATGCTTGTCTTTCTTTGTCTGTCTATCCTTCCTCATCATGATTGCTTTTAGCTCCATAAATAGACCTTCCAAGTCCATTTTTCTTAACAGATGAGTGACATTCCATTGTGTGAAGTTACCATATTTCTATTATCTTTTCATCAACTGATGGTCTTCTGTGCTGCTTGCCATTTCTGGCTACTACAAGATCAGCTAGAAACAAAGATGGATAATTACCTCTATAGCAAGCCGTAGAGTCCTTTAGGTGTGCATCCAAGATTCATAAAGATAAATCTTATGGTAAATCTATTTTCCTGCTTTTGAGGAATATCTACACTGATTTGGAGAGTGGCTTCCTAGTTTGCACCCTCACCAACAATTAATAACTGTTCCCAGGTAGGTACATCCTAGCCAGCATATCATGTCTATTTTTATTAATCTTGCCATTGCGACTGGAATAAAATGAACTTTCAAGGAAATTTTAATTATTTGCTAAATAAATTTTGTTACATCTGGAAGCTTGGTACATATTAATGTTCTTCCTTGACCTTTCCTTCTTTGTTCCGTATCTGTGCTATGCCTTTCTTTAGATTTTTACATGTTTTTCATGTCTTAACAGCTTGTTTCTAAACAGTCCAAACTTGACCTGATGTTTTCTACTCCTTAATATTGTTCATCATTAGTCATTCAAAGTGACTGCATTAAATAACATAAATGTATTGCCTGGCATATTTGGATTCCAGAAACTCAGTAGCATGGTATCTTTACAGTCACACTTCCTCTTGTGTTGCTAAGGAATGACTAACTTCAGGAAGCTTCTTCAGTCTTGTAGGACCCTGAGCAGAGGGACACTGTGCTATTTTTTTTTAACCTACCATTGTCTGGGTGCAAATTTTACTCCCTTTAAATGAACTGTGAGTTACATATTTTTTTAAAATTTTAACAGGTTTATTTATAATTGTCATGACGTTGAACTGTTGAAATATGTTCCCTGAAACTTTGCTTGCATTAAAGCTTTACATCTTGCATCTGTATTAAAAATTCACACACAAATGAAAATGGAAAAACTGCCAATACCTGATTTCTGTCCCCCATTTTCCCACTCACAATCATATACTTAGGTACCTTTTGACCCCATGAAAAAAAAATCTAACATTTAGAACTACAGATAACATGTAGAAGAGGAAAAAGTATTTTTGAGAATGAAATGTTTCCCCTTATTGTGAACTCTTTTTTTTTCTAATTGTGTATTTTATTTTATTTATTTTTCGTTTTTTTTATTAAGGCATTTTTTTATTTATTTGACATACCAATCACAGATCGCCCTCTCCTCCTGCCCGTCTTGCCTCCCCGCCCCCCAACCCACTCCCATTCCCTCCTCCAACAAGGCAAGGTCTCCCCCATGGGGAGTCTGCAGAGCCTGGTACATTCAGTAGAGGCTGGTCCTCTTAAGCACGTTCTCCATGTATGTGGCATGCTGGCTGATTGTCTTTTGGCATAGTTGCTACACATTTGGCATGGATATTATTCAGGTTGGTATCTTCAAAAAGGACAAGAAGACAGGCCTCACTTGCCTCCGGTAAAACGCCAATGGCTGCACTCTGGAAGCGTAGATCTGTTTTGAAGCCCTGAGCAATTTCGTGCACCAGACTCTGGAAGGGGGGCTTGGGGATCAGAAGTTCAGTGGATTTCACGGAATGCCACAGTACCAGGCCTGTAAAGATGAGGTTTCTTCACTGTCCAGTAGAGGGCACACTCTTGAGAGCGGCTTTTGTAGCCAGTTGTTTGCTGGGTGCTTTAACACCAGTGGATTTGAGGAAGTCTGCTTTCCATGAGCCCCAGTGCAGGGCACCTCCTTACTTACCCTGCCTCTCCTTCCGCTAGAGCTTGCTTGGCAAAGAGAGATGGGGCTGGCATTAGAGAGCGGCTGCTGCGCAGACAGGGACTGCTATGAAGACAATTGAATTATACCTTAAAATACAATTACCATGAAAATATTATTTTGTAAGTCAAAGTCATGCATGATAAAAATGACAGTTTTATCATTATCCATTCAGCAGTTGTTGCACATCTAGGCCGTATCTAATTGCTGGCTATTATGAATAGAGTGGCAAAAAACAATTATTAGCAAGTGTCTCTGCACGATGATGTAGAATCCTTTGGGTATCTGCCCAAGAGTGGTATAACTAGACATTGTTGGTTGACAGACTCTCATCTTTTTGAGGAACCTTCATATTGGCTTATTTGGTGATGTATATATACTCTGGTTTTCTTAGATTGCTACTGCTGGGAAAAAGCAAAACAAAACAAAACAAAATAACAACAAAACAAAACAAAACCTGCCTTGACCAAGGCAACTTGATGAGAAAACGTTTATTTATGCTTTACAGGCTTAAATCATGGTCCATCACTGAGGGAAGTCAGGAAAAGTACTGTGGTGGGGCAAGAAGCTGGAGGCAGTAATTTAAGCAGAAACCATGGGAGCAGTGTTGTTCACAGACTTGCATCTCTTGGCTTGCTCATTCAAAATTCTTAGAGAGTGCAGGAACGCTAAGTCTGAGGTGGGACTGCCCAAGTGAGCTGTACCTCCCATATCAATGTTTAATCATCTCCATGAAGCTAAAAATCATCTGCAAAGCAAAGGAAACCACCATTCAAGCAAAGAGGTATCAATAGAAAGGGCAAAACTCTTTACCAATTGTATATCTAGCAACGAACTAAAAAAACAAAAAACAAAACTGGACATCCAGAAAACTCATCTCCCAATTAAAAATGGGGCATAGGACTAAACAGGGAGTACTTATAAGATAAAACAAAACTGGTTGTGAAACATAAGCTACATCACCATCAGGGAAATTCAAATGAAGCCTACTTTGAGATTTCATCTCACCAATTTCAGTATGACCAATATCAATAAAACAAATAGTGCCGGGCGTTGGTGGCGCACGCCTTTAATGCCTGCACTCGGGAGGCAGAGGCAGGCGGATCTCTGTGAGTTCGAGGCCAGCCTGGGCTACCAAGTGAGCTCCAGGAAAGGCACAAAGCTACACAGAGAAACCCTGTCTTGAAAAAACAAACAAACAAACAAACAAACAAACAAAAAAACCAAAAAAACCCAAAAAACAAAAAACAAACAAACAAACAAAAAACAAATAGCAGCGGATGCTACGGAGGTTATGGGTAAATTGTAAAACTTACTCGTTGCTGATGGGAGTACAAACTGATAGATAGATGCACTATGGAAATCAGCATGAAGGTTCTTCAAAGCCAAGAATGATCAACCACAAGATCCAGTTCTACCAAATGTCAGCATCTATCCAAAGCACAAGGCATCTTCTACAGAGATACCTGATCGCTCACCTTCATTGACATTCTATTTATAATAGCCAGAAAGTATGAAAAGCCTAGATGTCCTCTGACTGATGAACAGATGATGAAAATGTGGTGTATTTCTGTATGTAATATTGCTCAGCTGCTAACAAAAATGAAAAGTTTAAAATTTGCAAGTAAGTAGTTGGTGCTAGAGACAATCATCCTGACTAAAGTAACACAGACTCAACACAACAAACATTGCATGCTTTCCCTTCTTTCTTTGTGGATGGTATCTTTTAAATCTTACCAGTGTATATTTCATTTGGGTTATGCACATAACTTAGTTAGTAAGGGCTCAAGTCTAAAGAGGAGGGGATCTTTCAAGGAAGGGGGAATAGAACACATTGTTATAAAGGGATAAAGAGGACTTCAGAGTGAAAGGATCAATTGAGGAGAGTGATGGGAGGACAGAGTATGGGGGAGATATGCAGAGGGATAACTGTTGTTAAAGGCCTTTGGGGAATTCACACAGAAACCCACTATAGAAGTCTCCTCAATTTGTATATCTACAAACGGAATTTAAGTGGAGTTACCATACAATTAGGAATGCAATGCCAGAAATAGGCATTTTATTTTTCCAAATTATACTCCCAGAACCAAGAATGGATTATGTCTTTTTGAATTCTTGTCTAAAAGGCTCCCCTCTCCAGTATTATAAGTCATGGCCAATGCTATTGGTTATTCTTCACAACCCAATGGAAAGGCCTTGCTGTTGTAGATACCATAGACTTAGGCCATTAAGAGTGGAGAAACTGATTTGGTGTCTAACCAGAATTTTCCCTCCTACTGACTAGTGTTCATACTGCTGAGAGTCACTCTAAATAACACTGCAGGAGAAAAGTAGACATAATTTTCACTGACTATGAACCCTGAAAGTTTCAAAAGCAACCCGGTGGCATGGTACATCCTCTGGTGCAACAGGGCCCCAAATGCTATGGCTTTAACAAACAAACTTTTTACTGTCTCTAAGGCCTTTCTCCATGAGATTGAACCCATACCTGACACTGCTAAAGTGGTCAAGAAACTGAGACTAGATGGTCATGTGTCCTAGGGGAAAACTTACAACAAACATTCTGCTTAATGAACACAGCAATGCAATGACTTTTTAAAAATTAATTAAGTAATTAATTATTTTTTTTCTGTTATCAGCTTGGTACAGTATAAATTCTTATCCTAATAGTGAAATGTTTCATTGAGGCTTGCCCAGTAATTGAGTAAAACCAAAACTTATTATAAGCCACAGTCATCCTAGGGTTCCCCCTGCTATATAGCCTCCCTGGTTCTGTGGGTTGCAGTCTGATTGTTCTTTGTTTTATATCTAGAATCCACTTATGAGTGAGTACATACCATGTTTGTTCTTCTGGGTTTGGGTTACCTCACTCAGGATGATATTTTCTAGTTCCATCCATTTGCCTGCAAATTTCATGCTGTCATTGTTTTTCTCTGCTGAGTAGTACTCCATTGTGTATATGTGTACATTCAGGGCCTTCAAGAGGTTTTACTCAACAAAAATTATTGAGCCCAAGGAAAAATTCAGATAAAATATGACAAAAGTTACTAATGAATTTTAACTAAAATATGATGATCTCATCTCAATTCCTATTATAAACCAATTTATAAATAGCAAGGGGCAAGAGAGAATGCTGGAAGGAACAAGAAAAAATGATAGAAGTGTCTAGCAATTATAACAATTTTTAAGAGATAGAAAACATAAATATATAACTTAACATAGCAAAAACTCAAAACCCACGGGAGAGGTAAAATTAATTCAGAGTGGTTTTCTTTCACCTTTAAAATTAACTTCTTAGTGCAAAATTTATTGTTGCAACCAGGTGCTGTTCTTTGTGACTGTTTTGATGACCTCAAAGCAAAAGCCATTAGTAGAAATAAACACATAAATATGAAGGGAGACCTAGTTTGTATAAATATCAATACACTAGTTCATGTACAAATTAAACCCGAAATCATTAGTGGAAACATATCTAAATCTCCAAGCAAAGTAAATAATAGATTCACAAGAAAACATTACAAAAGATCAGCAAAAATATAGCATTTCTGAAATGATAAAATTTACAAAATGTTATGTAGACCAGGTAAAATTTACATGAGACAGAGAAGATTTAAAAGTCATAAAACAATGGGAAACGACACAGTTTATTTGATACTCCAGAAATAGTAAAGCTCATTACACACTCTAAGGATTAATTATGCAATAATAAACTGCAAAATCCTGAAGTGAGCAAGACATTGGGCATAGAAACAGTTAACAGAATGACTCATGTAGTAAGGCCTTGTCTCCATCAAGTCAGCTAAGGAGCTAATGGCTACTTCTTCAGTTTTATTTCCATAAAAAATTTTAAAGAGTAATATTTTTTTATGAACAGCATCTCATACAAAATGGCCTATTTCTTAGATCCAAAAGGAACTGGGATCCCATTTTCTAAACTAATTTGCTTATCTGTAAAATAAACAGTTAAAAATAGTTTATTTATCTGTAAATAAAACATTATTGAGTAATAGAAGCTATCACTATTAAGAGTTATTAGGGAATAGTGTGTATTAACTTCTTCATTTTATTGTTTTGAAGTGTTTTCTTAAAACTTTTCTGGCATGTTTATTTAATGCCTGTGGCCTTGACCTCTCCATTATGTTTTTCCCCTTCAATAGTCACAAGCATTCCTACAATTATTCTCTTTAGACATAGTTTAATAGTCATAAAATTTTTAAAATTTATTTTAATCATGGAGGCCTAAAATTTCTTCTTCAGTTTGGATAGATAGTTTTGCTGGACATTATAGGTTTGGTTGACGTCTTGGACTTTTAGAATTTGGAATATATCTTTCCAAGTCCTTCTTGCTTTAGAAGTTCCTGTAAAAAATATGGTATTATTCTGATGCGTTTGTCCTTAGAAGTGACTAGATCTTTCTCTTTTACAGCTTTCAATAGGCTTTCTTTACTGTGTGGTCTAAATCTTTTAAATGTAGTATGTCATGGAGAGGTTCTTTTCTTACTTAGCCTATTTGGTATTCTGTAGGCCTAGATGGGCATCACTTACTCTAGGTTTAGGAAATTTTCTTTTATGATTTTATTAAACATATTTACACTACCTTCACATAGTATTCTCTTTCCTCTATGTCAGAGATTCTCAACCTTTCTAATGCTGTGACCCATTAATACAGTTCCTCATGCTGTGGTGAGCCCCAACCATAAAATTATTTTCATTGTCATTTGATAACTGTGAATTTGCTACTGATATAAGTCAATATGTAAGTATCTGTGACTCTTGAGAAAGGATAATTCAACCTCCAAAGAGGTTACAACCCACAGGTTGAAAACCAGTGCTTTATGTCCATAATCTGAAGGTTAGGTTCCAGAGCCTTCTCTTCTTCTATGCAATTAAAATATGACTGACCTTTACTAAGTGATCCAATCCTCTCTCTAGTATTCTGGACCTGAATCTCTATTTTCTACACAATCCATTCTATTGTTGAGTCCTTGCACAGAGATTTTGATTTGGCTCATTGATTTTCTTCATTTCCAGTGTCATTTCAACTTGGCTTTCTTTCAGCAATTCTGTCTAATTCTATTTCTGTATTTTGAATTGTTTTCCTTATTTCAAACCTCTCTCTCTCTCTCTCTCTCTCTCTCTCTCTCTCTCTCTCTCTTTATTCTTTTGGAGCATATGTGGGTCTTCATTCAATTGCTTGAACGTACTTTAAATTGTTTGTTTGAATTTTTTGTCTGGAAGTTCTTCTATGTTGTGTTCACTAGTACCATTATTCTGGGATTAGTGTTTTGAGGAAAATGAATATTGTCTTGGTTTTTCCTGTTGTTTCTCTTTCTGCCCTAGCACAGAGACTCTGCAAGACCAGGCAAAGACCTAACCTTCAGAGTATGGATATAGAAGAAAGAGAATAATATTACATTAAGGTAGAATGAATATACGCAATAAAATCATAGTAGTTGCTGGAGTTTTTTTTTCTTTTAAACATTATGTTGTATTTATTTATTGTGCATGCATGTCTGTGTGTATACTTTGCACAGTTTGTGTGTAGATAGCAGACAAAAATGTGTATGGACTGGTTCTTTCCTTCCACCAGGTGGGAATCAGGGATCCTCAGGCTTAGTAGAAATGTCTTGAATGTTCTGAGCCATCTCACTGGTGAAAAACGTATATTTCCTGCTGACTTTCAATTAGTGATCATCTTGCCTCTACATATTTAGCATAACCTATTTGAATGCAACATTGTGAAATCTCTCTCTCTCTCTCTCTTTCTCTTTCTTCTCTCTCTCTTTATTTCTCTCTCTATCTTTCTCTTTCTTCTCTATTTCTATCCATCTTTCTTTCTTTTTAAGTGGCCTTTCTTCATTGAGTAGAGTCATTTTCAAAAGTTCAGGAGAGGATAATGCTTTACCACAGGTGAAAGTCTTATTTTTCATTCTGTGGAGCTGTACAGGAAATTCTAGATCAGTTTAGTTTGGCCTAAACAAGGCCAGATGGAGTCTACTACATGCTAATCTCCTGGTACATGAACTTTCCAGATGGAGTAGGTAAGACTTCTCTGTATTTGCTGAGATGATAATTTTGTTTCTGTCCTTGAGTTTCATTATGTGAATAAGACTTGTATAATTATACAAAAATTATTTAAATGGAGTTACCATATATTGGGATTAATGTCATTCTGATTTACCATAAGCTATCAAACAAAAACCCCACTGCCTTTTTTGAACTTAAGGTTAGGGGTTTACACAGAACTCTCAAACAATGAAGTCTATTTATTCCCTTTTATAATGGTTACTTCTGAGCTCTTGATGCTATGATTCTCTTTCACAAGATGCCATATACTTAAATGGAGAAATTTTGCAGAAGAAATTCAGCTGGTGTCTATCTTGAAGCTTAACCCCCATAGGCTAGCTTTCATAGAATTAGAAGCTGCTATATAGGCCACTGTGGGTGAAAATTAAGCAAAAAAAAATCTTACCTAGTTGTGAACCCTGTGAGCTATAATCACAAGTAGCTTGGCAAAATAAGCCTACTAGTACACTAGTTGTGTAATGTTATGGGAGTAACCAAGCACATTTGGTTTGGATTTAGGGATCACTGTGGAAGATTAGAATTCATTCATGTTAGTGTTACTTGTGTGAGAACCCTGTGGCTGAATAGATCATATGGTACCGGGGAAAATCCTGTGCTATTACTTTTCTAAACAGGTATATCATCAAACTCCACTTTACTTTTTGTTGCTGTGGAAGGAATTTTGTTTCTTTTTCTAAATAATACTTTTCTTCATGTTTTGATAGTGTCACACAATATGTTGTCATAATATTCACCTCCATCTATCTCTTCCCAAATTCTCCCCAGCACCTCCCTATCAACCCAATATCATCTGTTGCTTTTAAAAAATATCCATTGAGTTCAAGATGGGTTGCTCAAATACTCTTGGGTGTGGGGCCTACTCTGGAGCTTGGTCTACTTAGCGGTGGTCACACCCTTAAAGAAAACCAATTCTCCATCTCCAAGCAGGTATGCATTGTCAGTGGGTCCTAAGTGGGAGTATTTTACGCCATCTCCCCCATCTTTTTTAATTTACTGGCATGATCGTGTACAGGTCTTGTGCAACATGTTGTCAAATGAATTCATTTGTTCTCCTTCCTGGTCTTGGTTGGAAATCACCATTTCCTTACAGTCTTCCACTGCCTCTTCCTCTTGCAATTGTTCTGTCAGCTTTTCTGCAATAATCCTGGAGCCTCATGGGAAGAGTCTAACAGATCCAAAAAGCCAGCATTTGGAGAGGTCTGCTACAAAACACTGCTTTATGGAGAGAAATGGCAGTTGCACATGACTGCGACTGTATGCGAAGTCCCAAATAACATCAAGCAAGATGCGATTACTGCACAAAGAGTAGGACGCATGAAATTCTACCCATTGCTGATTAGCTATTGACACCTGATTACTGAAGAGAGGGAAAATAATTTTCTTCAGAGATTAGGCCTCTGTTGGATTGCGTATGCTCCAGTGGATTGTGGTACACCCACACATGTGCTGAGAGTACTAAAATGACTCAGTGGTTTTATAAAACAGTACATGATATTGTGAGAGAGAAGTATCAGAAAGATTTAGAAGAAGCTGGAGGGGATAATGCTCATTAAGTAATGCTATATACATGTGTTAAATTCCTTTATCCTAACAAAAGTAAAACACTTTAAGAAAGAGAAAAAAAAAACTGAAGTCATGGTGGATTTATAGAAGATGTCTACCAAACATTTAAATAAGAACTGTGTTAATTGTGCTTCCATGGTTATGGTAAAATAAATTAGAAATATATACATATGGATTTCACTAATCTTTGAAAAGAACTTCCAAATATCTAATCACAAATGAGAAATATAGGACACAAGAGATTGGTGATGTCAGTCTAGGAGCTAAGAGGTGATTGAGATTCTAATAAAGTCTAATGTTAAGAAGATGCTTTACATGCACAAAACTTAAGTCCAAGTGGATCAAAGACTTCAACATAAATTCAGTTACACTGAACTTGATAGAAGAGAAAGTAGGAAGTAGTCTTGAATGCATTGGCACAGGAGAATACTTCCTAAATATGACACCAGTAGCACAAACACTGAGAGCAACAATTAATAAATGGGACCTCTTGAAACTGAGCAGCTTTTGTAGGGCAAAGGACATGGTCAATAAGACAAAATGACAGCCTACAGAATGAAAAAAGATCTTCAACAACCCCACATCTGACAGAGGGCTAATTTCCAAAATTTATAAATAATTCAAGAAACTAGATATCAAAATAATGAACAATCCAATTAAAAAATGGGCTACAGAGCTAAACATGTTGTGGTGACCCCCAACCATAAAATTATTTTTGTTGCTACTTCATAAGTATAATTTTGCTACTGTTATGAAATGTAATATAGATAATTTTAGAGATAGAGTTTTGCCAAAGGTGTAGTGAACCACAGCTTGAGAACTACTGGTATATAGCCTTGGACAGGTAGCACAGATAATTGAACTCATTCAGTCATTAAGGGGTGGGGAGATGGCTGAATTGGTAAAAGTGCTTGCTGCCATACCTGGTAATCCGATAACCTGAATTTCATACCTAGGTGGGAGGATTAAACCAAGTTTTGCAAATTTTACTCTGACCTCCACACATGCTTTTTTAGACAGGAGTACCTTTATCATTGCCCTGAAAATATCACACATACACACTCTGATAGCCACTCTGGGTTGTCAACTTGATCATATCTGGAATTAACTAAAACCCAAGTGGCTATATACATGTATGAGGGATCTTTCTTAATTCAATCTCTTGAAGCTGGAAGAACAAACTTTCCCTCTCTTTTATTGAAAATAGACTTTTCTCACATAATGTATCTTGAATATTGTTTCCCCTCCCTCTATTTCTTCTGGTTTATCTCCACCTCTCCTCCCATATGGATATACTCCCTATCTGTCTCTCATTAGAAAACAAATAGGTGTCTAAGGGATCATGATAAGCTAAAATAAAATAGTATAATGTAAAACAAAATCCAATGGAAAAAAAAAACAAATTGAAATTGTACAAAATAAGCCAACAACAGACAAGAGCCCAGGAGAAAGCTCAAGAATCAGAGACCCACTTGTTTGCACACTGACAAATCACATAAAAGCCCTAAACTGGAAGCCACAATATATAAGGTGAGGACCTGGTGTAGACTGATACAGGACATTTACATTTTCCCTTCAGTTTCTGTGAGATCATATGTGCTTTGATCATGTTCATTTAGAAGGCATTGCTTTCTTGGTGTCCTACATGCCCTCTGGCTTTTACATTCTTTCTGCCTCCTCTTCTGCAGGGTTTCCTGAGCCCTTACAGGGAGGAATTTGAGAGAAACATCCCATGCAGGACTGAGTGTTCCAAGGTCTCTACCTCCCTGAATAATATCCAGCCATGGGTCTCTGTATTTGTTCCCATCTACCACAGGAAGATACTTCTCTGATGGTTACTTAGAAGGCACTGAATATATTTGTCTTTCTGAGTCTGGGTTGCCTTGCTCAGAATGATTTTTTTCTAGTTTCATCCACTTGCCTGAAAATTTCATGATGCCATTTTTTTCTAACAGCTGAGTAATGTTCCATTGTATAAATGTACCACATTTTCTTCATCCATTCTTCCATTGAAGGACATCTAGGTTGTTTTCAGTTAATAGCTTTTATGAATAGAGCATCACTGAACATAGATGAACAAGTGTCCTTGTGGTAGGATGGAGCAAATTTGGGGTATATGCCCAAGAGTGGTATAACTGGATCTTGAGGTAGATTGATTCCCAATTTTCTGAGGAAAGACTACAGTGATTTCCATAGTGTCTTTACAAGTTTGCAGTCCCACCAGCAATGGAATTGTGATCCCATTGGTCCATACCCTTGCCAGCTGTCACTTTATTTGTTGATCTCTGCCATTCTAATGAATGTAAGAGGAAATCTCAAAGCAGATTTGAATTGCATTTCCCTGATGACGAAGGATGTGGAACATTTCTTTGTTTCTCAGCCGTTGAGTTTCCTCTTTTGAGATTTCTCTGTTTAGTCTGTTACCTATTTTTATTAGAAATACTTGTTTTCTTGACATTTGGTTTTTTGAGTTCTTTTCATATGTTGGATATTAGCCCTCTATTGGGTGTATAGTCGGTAAAAGTTGTGTAGGTTGTGTAGTTGTGTAGGTTGTTGCATTGTCCAAATAATGGTGTCCTTTGCCATGCAGAAGCTTTTCAGTTTCATGAGGTCCCATTTAGTAATTGTGGATCTTACGACCTGAGCTAATGGTGTTTTGTTCAGAAAGTCTTTTCCTGTGCCAGTGAGCTCAAGGCTAGCTCCCACTTTCTTCTCTATTAGGTTCAGTGTTTCTGGTTTTATGTTGAAGTCTGGGATCCATTTGGAGTTGTATTTTGTGGAGGTTAATAAGTATGGATCTATTTGAATTCTTCCACATGTAGCCATCCAGCTTGACCAGCACCATTTGTTGAAGATGCTGCTTTTTCTCCAGTGTGTATTTCTGGTTTCTTAATAAAAACTCAGGTTTCCATAGGTGTGTGGATTTATGATTGTGTCTTCAATTTGATTCCTTTGATGAACGTGTCTGGTTTTTTTTTTTTTTTATGCCAGTACCATACCTTTTATTAGTGTAGCTCTATAGTACAACTTGAATTTGGGAAGGATGATACCTCCAGCAGTTTTTTATTATTCAGGATTGTTTCAGCGATTGTAGTATTTTGTTTTTCTGCATCAACCTGAAAATTGCTCTTTCAATATCTGTGAAGAATGTGTTGGAATTTTGATGAGGATTGCATCAAATCTGTAGATTGCTTTTGACAGGATAGCCATTATTACTGTATTGATCCTATAGATCCATGAACATGGGAGATCTTTCTGTCTTCTAATATCTTCTTCAATGTCGTTAAGATTTTAATCATACAAGTCTTTCAGTTACTTCATTAAAGCAGTCCCAAGGTGTTTTATATTATTTGAGGCTATTGTGAAAGGTATTGTTTCCCTGACATTTTTCTCAGACTGTTTGTCATTTGTGTATAGGAGGGTTACTGATTTTTTTTAGTTAATTTTATATCCAGTTACTTTGTTGAAAGTGTTTAACAGCTGTATGAGTTTCCCAGTGGAATTTTTAGGGTCACATATATGCACTATCACATTATCTGCAAATACAGAGACTGACTTTTTTCCTTCTAATTGGTATCCCCCTGATCTTCAGTGGTCTTACTGATTTGGCTAAGACTTCAAGTACTAAATTGAATAGGTATGGAAAGAGTGGAGTGGATGATATTGTCTTGTTCTTGATTTTAGTGGAATTGGATTAAGCTCTTCTCTATTTAGGTTGACATTGGTTATGAGCTTGATGTCAACTGCCTGTATTATGGTGAAATATGTCCCTTGTATCCCTAATTAATCTCTCCAGGACTTCTATCATGAGCAAGTGTTGTACTTTGTCAAGGCCTTTGCAGCATCTAATGAGATGGTCATCTGGTTTTTATGTTTTGGTTTGTGTATATATGGTGGATTGCATTTATTGATTTATTTATTTTGAACCATCCCTGCCTCTCTGTGATGGAGCATACTTGATCATGATGGATGATCTTTTTGATGTGTTCTTGAATTCAGTTTGCAAGTGTTTTATTGAGGAATTTTCATATATGTTCATAAGAGAAACTGGTCTGTAATTCTCTTTCTTTTTTGGGTCTTTATGTGGGTTGGGTATCAGGGAAAATGTGGCATCATAAAGTGACTTGGGCATTGTTCCTTTGTTTCTATTTTGTGGAATAATTTGAGGATCATTGGCATTAACTCTTCTTTAAATGGTAAAATTCTACACTAAAGCCATCTAGCCCTGGGATTTTTTTTTGTGGCAGATGTTTAATTACTACTTCTGTTTCTCTAGGGGTTATGAGTCTGTTCATATGTGCTTATCTGGTCTTGATTTAACGTTCTAAATGCTATATATTGAGAAAATTATCAATTCCTTTTAGATTTTCCAATTTGGTGTAGTATAGGTTTTTGAAATATGTTCTTGCTCTTCTCTGAATTTTCCCAGTGTCTGTTGTTAGTAATGATTTTCTCAGAGAACCAACTCTTCATCTCATTGATCCCTTGTATATTTTATTTGTTTCTGTTTTACTGATTTCAGCCATGGGCTTGATTATTTTTTCTGGCTACTCATTTTTGTGCACTATTTCTTCTTTTTTTCTCTTTTTTTAAAAAATTTATTTTATAATTTAATTTAATTTTACATATTAGCCATGGATTCCCTTGTTCTCCCCCCTCCCGTCCGCCCCCCCCCCCCGCCTTTCCCCAGTCCACCCCCCATTCCCATCTCCTCCAAGGCAAAGACTCCCCTGAGGATTGAGTTCAACATGGTAGATTCATTCCAGGCAGGTCCAGTCCCCTCCTCCCAGGCTGAGCCAAGTATCCCTGTATAAGCCCCAGGTTCCAAACAGCCAGCACATGCACTGAGAACAGGTCCCGGTCCCATTGCCTGGATGCCTCCCAAACAGATCAAGCTAATCAACTGTCTCACTGATCCAGAGGGCCTGATCCAGTTGGGGGCTCCTCAGCTATTGGTTCATAATTCGTATGTTTCCATTCATTTGGCTATTTGTCCCTGTGCTTTTTCCAACCTTGGTCTCAACAATTCTCACTCATACAAACCCTCCTCTTTCTCACCAACTGGACTCCTGGAGCTCCACCTGGGGCCTGGCTGTAGATCTCTGCATCTGGTTCCCTCAGTCATTGGATGAGGTTTCTAGCATGACAATTAGGGTGTTTGGCCATCCTATCACCAGAGTAGGTCAGTTCGGGCTGTCTCTCGACCGTTAGGCAAAGCGACAGCCTACAGAATGGGAAAAGATCTTCACCAACCCCACATCTGACAGAGGGCTGATATCCAGAATATATAAAGAACTCAAGAAATTAGACATCAAAATGCCCAACAGTCCAATTAAGAAATGGGCTATAGAACTAAACAGAGAATTCTCAACAGAGGAAGTTCAAATGGCTGAAAGACATTTAAGGAACTGCTCAACATCCCTAATCATCAGGGAATTGCAAATCAAAACAACTCTGAGATACCACCTTACACCTGTCAGAATGGCTAAGATCAAAAACACTGAAGACAGCTTATGCTGGAGAGGATGTGGAGCTAGGGGAGCTCTCTTCCACTGCTGCTGGGAATGCAAGCTTGTACTACCACTTTGGAAATCAATATGGTGCTTTCTTAGAAAATTGGGAATCAATCTCCCCCAAGACCCAGTTATACCACTCTTGGGCATATACCCAAGGAATGCTCAATCATACCACAAGGGCACTTGCTCAGCTATGTTCATATCAGCATTGTTTGTAATAGCCAGAACCTGGAAACAACCTAGATGCCCTTCAACTGAAGAATGGATAAATAAAATGTGGTACATATACACAATGGAATACCACTCAGCAGAGAAAAACAATGACATCATGAGGTTTGCAGGCAAATGGATGGATCTAAGTGAGGTAACCCAGACTCAGAAACACAAACATGGTATGTACTCACTCATAGGAGGATACTAGATGTAAAACAAAGATGACTAGACTGCTACTCACAACTCCAGGGAGGCTACCTAGAAAACAGGACCCCAAGAAAGACACAGGGATAGCCCAATGACAGAGAAATGGATGAGATCTACATGAACAACCTGGACGTGAGTGGGGGTAATGAAGGGCAAGGGTCAAGGGAAAGAGAGCTTAGGGGAGCGGGAGATCCCAGCTGGATCAAGAACGGAGAGGGAGAACAAGGAATAAGAGATCATGACAAATGAAGACCACATGAGAATAGGAAGAAGCAAAATGCTAGAGAGGTCCCCAGAAATCCACAAAGATACCTCCACAATAAACTACCGGCATTATTTCTTCTTTTTATTTTAGAGCTTTCAGGTGTGCTGTTATGTTACCAGAATGATATCTCTTTTTAATGCAGGCATTAAAAGAATAGGTTTTTAGTCCTATGAACTTGCCTCTTAGAACTCGCCAACTTCATTGTGTACCATAAGTTGGGTATGTTGTATATTCATTTTCATTTGATTTTAGAAACTCTTTATTTTTAAATTTCTGTCTTGACCCATTTTTTTTTTTTTTTGGTTTTTCGAGACAGGGTTTCTCTGTGTAGCTTTGTGCCTTTCCTGGAGCTCACTTGGTAGCCCAGGCTGGCCTCCAACTCACAGAGATCCGCCTGCCTCTGCCTCCCGAGTGCTGGGATTAAAGGCGCGCGCCACCAACGCCCGGCTTGACCCATTTTTTTGTTCAGTGAGTTGTTCAATTTCCATGAATTTGTAGGCTTTCTGTTATTTTTGTTGTTGATATCCAGATTTAATCTGAGGTGATCTGATTGGATGCAGAGTGATATTTCAGTTTTCTTATATCTGTTGAGACTTGCTTTCTGTCTGAGTATGTGATCAGTTTTTGAGAAAGTTCCATTAGGTGCTGAGAAGAAGGAATATTCTTTTTGGTTTTTTTTCTTGTATTTTTATTTTAAAAGAGGACAAGAAGTTTGGAGGGTAATGAGGTAGGAGATTCTGAGAGGAGGTTGAGGTGGGGGGAGAATGAAAATGATAAAATATATTGTATGAAATTCTCAAAGAATTAATAAAAATACTATTATAAAAGGACATAAAAGTTGGAAAGAATGGAGAACTCTTACATGATAATAGTGGGAATGTAAATTGAGACATTTTGAAAATTCTGTAGAATTTCTTTAGAACATTCTATTATAGGAGTGATATCTTTAGTTGAGTATTGAAACATCTTTGTTACTCTTCCATGGTCTTAGATTTGGTCCTTTGCACTGCAATTATAACAAAACATGCAAACAAGAAAAATCTCATTTAATCCTTTATAGTAGAACTATCACATGACTTAGCAGTGCCAGCATGATTATTTACCTAAAGTAAATGAGATATAAGTGTGGAAGACATATTTGCAATCCTATGTTTCTTTTATCAAGATATGGATTCAACCTTTTGTCATCAATGAATGAATATATAAAGAGAACGTGTTACTTATATGATATATGTATATGATCAGTGATGATCAATTATATTCTCACATTCCCATTCATGGATGAGCATCAGAGGATGAAATCAGCTGAGCAGAAATGAATATGGCATGACCTCATCCATGTACAGAATATGAACCAGTATTTCTCAAAGAAATTGGAAATAAAACACGGTTACCAAAGACTGGAGAGAATACGGAAGAGGGGAAGATGAGGAACTTTATTTATCCATGACAATATAATGTTTAGAAAAGAAGGAATGTTCTTGCTCTCTACTGTACTCTACAGTGACAACCAGTAATGACAATGATTGTGTATTTCAGAGCTAGAAGAATGGAATTTTAAATGTTTTCATCACAAATAAATCATATGTATTTGAGGTGATCTAGATGCCAATTATCTTGATTTGATCACTTTTCTCTCTCTCTCTCTCTCTCTCTCTCTCTCTCTCTCTATATATATATATATATATATATATATATATATATATATATAAGTGTAAAGATTCACATTTGATCCAGCAGGCTATAGAGATGGCTTAAAGGTTAAGAGCACATTCTGCTCTTTCAGAGGACCTTGGTTCGAATCCCAGCACCCACATCAGGCAGATCACAATTGTTTGTAACTCCAACTCCAGAAGATTTGACACTTCTGTCTCTCCAGGCATCAGTTCTCATGTGTACATATATACATACAGATACATAAATAATTAAGCATAATAATACCAATAATTTTTTGAAAAAGACATACATTAGATATGGTAAATGTGTGCACACACATGTCAATAATAGTATAAAACATAATATAACATGGGATACAATAAGGAATTAAGGTTTCACATACATAACCTACAAAGATAGTCCTGTGTAGGTCTTAGAGAGTTGGAAGATTTCTCTTCTAAGCAGAGGTCATCCTACTGAGTGAACCCCCATTCTCGGCTCAGATGTAGCCTCAGTTAGTGCTGCAGAGGAAGGCAATTCATCTCATTTCAAAATGGTTTTCTATATTTGAAATTTTTTCATAATTACTTTGACCACTGGCTCTCAGCAGGCTTTAAAACATGGTTTTTCAAGTTAAATTGTGGTTTTCTGTTTTATTTTCAATGAAAACCTGATTTGATAATATTTACTCTATAAAACATAAAATTCTAAAATATTCATGATATCATTTTATGTATGTATATATGTATGTATATATTGTATATATGCAAACATATATGTATTAATTATGTGTCTGTTTTTTTCTTATTTGTCCTTGTGCAGAACCATGCATGCGGCTCACTCAGGGTAACCATGGGGAGGTCAAAGACATGTGTGAGGGTCAGTTCTCTCCTTCTATCATGTAGATTCTAGAGATTAAATTCTGTTCAGCAGGCTTGTGTCACAATGGCCTATAGTAGCTCAGGGATCCTGCTAGCCACATGAATTCATTTTATAAGTAAAGTTGATAAAGGCCTGAGTTGGAAGGCCTATTATTTTTCTGTTGACAGATTTTAATGAAATTCTACTTAAGTTCAAATCATGTCTACATGATTTTAAAAGTCATTGATAAAATTCTGACACTATCATAGTTACCAACTGGGAGAAAGGAAGCCCTGAATCACTCAGTTCACTCCCAGAATGAAAAAACACATCCCTGAGATAACCAAGAGTGCCTAACTAAGTTGAGTAGTTCTGTCCACTGGGAGGGCAGATCAAATGGAAGAATAACGGAATCATCAATCATGGCTCTGGGTCTTATAGGTATGTCTTATAGATCTATAACGTAAGAACCTAGAAGTCGGGTTGGGGATTTAGCTCAGTGGTAGAGTGCTTGCCTAGCAAGTGCAAGGCCCTGGGTTTGGTCCTCATCCCCAGAAAAAGAAAAAAAAAAAGAAAGAACCTAGAAGTCCTTTAGCAAGGGGAAAGCCACACTGGTGTTTAATCCTCTGGAATTTTCTAGAGGATTAAAATCCCTGCAACCAAGTCTCAGGTAGGTTGTTTCAGAGCAGTGATGTATCTCTGGGCCTCTCAGTGCAGGTACTTAGAGAACAGCTCAGTCTGTGTACTAATTAATCCCAGACTGAAACCTACAAATGCCACATGAGTGATAGTTGTCACAAAACAACATTGAATATTACTTCTTTAAGAAACAGTTGCATGCCTTTTCCAGTCCAAATCAGGTTCCTCTATATGCAGGTTCTATTAGTGTGGTCTGGTTAAACCAAAGGGGATTTGTGGGATCCCTCTCCATAAATAATAAATCAAAGTGGAGTGGTGAACATGTTTTGAAATTTACATGCCCAGTGAAAATGTACACAAGTGACCCACTAGTCATTCCTGTGTTTATGGACCACAGACACCAATTCCATTAAAAATAAACTAAATTGCCTTAAAATAGCAAAGTACGAATATGCTAGGACTTTCTTTTACATAGTCTTGAAACTTTAGGATCCCAAAATAATGCAACTCTCTAGAACTTCCTGTGGAGGTTTATGACACTTGCAGGAGCATTTCTATAGTCAGGACATTACAGATTAACACATGGGGTAGTTCCAAATGGACTGGAATTATTCTATGAAATGTGCATATTTTGCAGCTTAAATACAACTTGAACACTGAGCTACTGTTTTTTTTAAATTAGGTGAAGTTTCAACATTGAACTCTTTCTTTTCAGGTCAAATTTGAACAGTGGGCTCTGCCATCTCAAGTGAAATTTGGATAATGAGCTATTGTTTTTCAGGTGGTGTTTGAAAACTGTCATCATTTTTGCATGGTAATTTTTTTCTCATATGAAAGCAAGTAAAAAAAATAACAAAACCCTAAGTGAGTCAACAAGCTTTGTTTGAGTTATACATCACTCTCTTTTAACTAAGAGTGGGCTCCTGTCAACGTAAATTACAGCAGGCATTGCAATGAGTGACCCTCTTTCTTATGAAAAAGCATCATGTCAAAAAATAACTTGAGGAGAAAAGGGTTTATTTCGTCTTGTAGCTTGTGGTCCTCAATCCAAGAGAAGTCTGACAGGAGCTCAAGGCAGGGACTTGGAGGCAGGACCTGATGAAGAGGCTTGTATGGAGCACTCTTGTAGATTTGTTCTTTTTTTTTTTCTTTAAATTTTATCGTCTTTTTTTATTTTATAATTTAATTTAATTTTACATATCAGCCACAGATTCCCCTGTCCTCCTTCCTCCTGCCTCCCAGCCCTCCCCCCAGCCCACCCCCCATTCCCATCTCCTCCAGGGCAAGGACTCCCCTGGGGATTCAGCTCAGCCTGGTAGATTCAGTCGAGGCAGGTCCAGTCCCCTCCTCCCTTCACCCAGGCTGAGTAAAGTGTCCCTGCATAGGCCCCAGGTTCCAAACAGCCAGCTTATGCACTAAGGACAGGTTCTGGTCCCCAGGAGTCCAACCGGTGAGAAAGAGGAGGGATTGTATGATCGAGAATTGTTGAGACCATGATTGGAAAAAGCACAAAGTAGCCAAATAGTGGAACACATAGCCAAAGTAGTGGAAACACATGAACTATGAACCAATAGCTGAGGAGCCCCCAACTGGATCAGGCCCTCTGGATAAGTGAGACAGTTGATTAACTTGAACAGTTTGGGAGGCATCCAGGCAGTGATTTGTTCTTAATACCTTACTAAGCCTGCTTTCTTACAGCAACCAGGATGACCTGACTTACACTTGAAAAGAACTCCCTGCAAGCTAAGGAAACTAGAATGTGAGGTGGTAATATACCTTTAGTTAGTAAAAGTCAGTAGAATTCTGGTCGGTCAGAACAAAGCCTTATCATAAGTCAGATATGATACACTGAGTGATTTGGCATCTTTGAATTTGTAATTGTTTGCTTTGCATCCTCCAAGTGGTTTATTTAGAAATCTTCAGTGACTGGAATTGGCAGGAGTAAAGGTTCAGCACTGAGAGCTTTCAGTGGGGAGCATCAGGGATAAGAAAGTGAACAGGACAGAAAGCTGGGGCCACAAGGACTACATAAGCTGATGACTCATGCTTGCAATTTTATTAAGCAACACTGTTTCATGTACTATTTGCAGTGGGAAACATGCACACAGTCAGCAGAAAACAGTCACAGAATGGGACAGAGTCAGCAGGAAGATTACCAAGCAATGTAGTATTGAGGGAGGAAACCTTCATGGAGAAAATGACCCTGTAAGATTGGGCTGTAGGCAATCTGTATAACATTTTCTCATTTAGTGTTTGATGTCTTAGGGAGGGAGGGTGCCCATTGTGGATGATTCCACCCCTGGATTGTTGGTCCTTGGTTCTATAAGAAAACAGGCTGAGCAAGCCAGGAGGAGCAAGCAAGTAAGTGGCAGCCCATCAATGGCCTCTGTATCAGCTCCTGCCTCCAGGTTCCTGTCCTGTTTAAGTTCCTGTCCTGACTTCCTTAAATGATGGAGAGTGGTAAGGAATTGTAAAGCCAAATAAACACTTTCCTTTCTTAGTCGATTTGGTCATGATGTCCATTACAGCAACTGCCATCTTCACTAGCACCATTGTGTTGGGAAGTTTTGAAAAATGTGTTAAAATCTCCAGCAGAGTGAGAGCTACTGAGAGCAAGCATGTGAGACCAGAGACCATAGCAACCATCACAGGAAGCTCCAATCATTCTTTCAGGTTTGCAGTCTCACTCTGGCTCTCTTAGGAGTAGATTTTTGTGGACAGGATTTGCCATGAGGAACCAGTATTTGGAGGCTCCTTCTCTCTATGTGACAAAGAAGAATGAGAAGGGCAAAGGCTTTAGAGCTGAGAAAAACCAAATACAAAAACACATACAATGGCCAATGGGTTGGACCTATGCTTATGGAAGACAGACACAAATTCCATCAAAAACAAGGCAAAAATTGCTGAAACTAAAGAAAAGTACCTATTTGGTAGGGCCTCCTTTTATTTGGTGGTGAATGCTTTTGATATTCCAACAAGGGAAGTCTCTAGAACTTCTGGCCTGGGATTTCAGACACACACACACACACACACACACACACACACACACACACACACACAGAATGACAGTGATATTCCTATGTTTAGAAGTCTACACACTAATACATGAAGGAATTCTTGTAGGATAAATATTTTTTATTATTTCTTTTGTGTTTTCTTTTTACCTTTGGCATCATCCTTTGCTGGTAAACATTCAAGGCTGAGATTTTGTTTTTCAGGTGAAATTTTAGCACTGGATGCTGGTTCTGGTTGTGGTGTTGCTTGTCATTTTAGTTTTATGATTATTCTATCCTCCTATTTATGGCAATTAAGGTAAATACCAAAACCAGTAAAATAATTAAAAAAGCTAGCACATATTTACCCCAATTGGATCCTTTTATTCGTGGAGGTGGTCCACTGTCTATACTACCTCCAAAGCCATTGAGTAGACAGTTTGGTGGCTCCGATCTGAAATCACAATGGCAGTGATGTTTATTGTTGCAGACTCCATTGTTATTGCATTCGAATGCTGAACAGTTACTTACCAAAAAAGACTTATGGACACACTTCCTGTCAATGCACATATGATCTGGACCACAAGGCGTGCCGTCTCTCACTGCTCCCATGTCACCTATGGTTATCCCAAAATGATAGTCCACAGTCCAGCAGGTGACATTATTGAAGTGAGCCCAATGCACTGTTTCATGGTTTTCCTTTTGGAGAAGTTCTGCCACATTTTCACACTGGATTCGTCCGCAGAGTACATCAGCGCTATTGCATGGTATGTAGTTACGGCTATTGTTACCGCAGTTTCCGAAACGGTCACCTCGCCTGTTCATTTCGATGTAGCAAGTGTCATCTGCACTCTTAGCTCCATTGCCAAAAATCATTTGACAGTGTTTCTCATGTTTATGACATGCCCTTTTGTAGCAATTACCACCACCACTGCAACGAGTTCCATCCTGTAGGTATACATCTTCTGGACACTTAGCTGAACTTCCATTACACCACTCTGGAAGGTCACATTCATTGCTCTGATATCTACACACTGTGCCTGCTGGCATGAACTTGCACCTTTTGCAACAAAGTCCAAAAGCACATTCAGCATCAGACTTGAGAACACAGTCTTCACCACAGCATGGATCACTCTGACATGATTCAGAGGTTCCACAGTCGCATTCCTCTCCTTCTTCAACTAAACTATTCCCACACAAGGTGAGGTTTGTTGTTACTTCTCTATCTGGAATATTGTATAAACAATTTCTTCTGGTAATCACTGAATACATATTCTCATAACTGCAGTTGCTGAATCTAGGGGAATTAGATTGATATGCAGCCATTATGCAGCTTGATAACCCACAAGTACAGTAATCCTCATCATGAGGCATACCCAAATTATGACCCATCTCATGTGCTATAATGAATGCCATATCTTGAAGTGAATCTGTCATAAAACTGTTGACTGCACAATCAATATTTATGCAAACTGTACCTACATAAGCTAGCCCTAAATACGCACCATATCCTTGCCTGGCAAAAAGATGTGCAATATCATTTCTAATGCGATTGTCAACGTTACTTATCTTCCAAGTGCAGAAATTAGATAGGACCTCACCTATAGATAATGTTACATCAACATGGTTTGTTTGAGTCCAAACTTCCAGTGTGGTTAAAACCACGTCAATGTCTATTTGAAGATAATAACCATTTATTCCATTGACAACTTGCAACATTTCTTGTATACAAGCTGTGACATTATTATTTTTATAAACATATCGTGTATTATCTACTGCCACATAATATTCAAGATACCTATGGTGGGTCCACCAATTCTCATATTGGCTTTGCATAAGTGTGGAGTCTTTGCTTTCTTGAATCTTCATTTGTCGTGCTATCTCTTCTTCTGTTAATCCACATCTCATAGAAGATGATTCTGAGTCCTCACTGTCTATTTTGTATACCAGATGTTCAAATGTGGATGTTTGGTTCTTGGGCATGATTTCATAAACTGTGCCATTTATTTCTACTATGCCTTGTAAACTTCCAAAACAGGTGTTAATAATGAGCATGGATTCAGGTTCTCCATCTACATAGCCATGGTAGTAGCAGTCTTTCTGCACAAAAGGCTGTTCTTCAAGGAGATCACCTTCGTCATTGTAGGTGAACAGTAGGAAGTTCCTGGATACGAAGTATTTCGTGGGTTTCATGGTGATAACATGTCTCTCTCCTCCAAAGCGCAGGCTATAGCAGAGCCAGTCTGGGGAAATATCATGTCTACTAGGGTCAGTGACCCTCAAGGGTATCACTACTTCTGGAGGGCTACTGTACCTAGCACATGCAGTTGGTGACCTTTCAGAGAGTAAGAGCAACATCCACAGGCAGAGCTGAAGGAACATGATTCTCTCATGGACCAGGGCCTCACCCACAGACACCAGAGGGCTTTGCTCTCTTAGTCCTCACTTTGTCTGGTTGCATGCAGCACTGGTCTTTAATGGTGTGTCTTCTGGCAGAATTGATCAATCAGAGCATCAGGACTAAAGGAAATAGTTAAACAAAGGGCAAATATATGTAAATTCTGATGAAGTCAGGTTAGAAAATAAAACAGCAAAAATTGGGCTTACATCAATTTATATTCCAAGGTGTGTCAACAGTGTTCATGGATTTTCTGTTTGATTGTAGTAAAGTATACCTGTTCCTGTGTAAATTGATTTCTAATTTACTCCCAGCTTTTAATAATTTACCCTCTTCTCCACATTGTTTCTGAATGTTTTAATTTCAACTTTCCCTCAACAGCCATGAAAGATATCATAAACTGAAAATTAACATTATATTTGATTTCATAGTTAAATGATAGTAATTTAAATTATAAAACTTCTGGAGGGCTACTATATTTAGCATGTCCATCTGGGAACCATGTGAGACAAAAAGCATTATCCACAGCCGGGAGCTGAAGGACTACGATCCTCTGATGGACTAGGGTCTTTCCCACAGTCATTGTGTCTATTAGAGAGCAAAGGAGAAGGCCTGGCCCTCCTAGTTCTCCATTTGTCTGGTTGCATGCATCACTGACCCTCTGTGAAATGTCTTTTGGCAGAACATCAGAGCACAGGACTAAAAAAAATAGGGAAAAGAAGGGCAGACATAGCCATACATAAATCAGAATCAAGTCAGTTTAGAGAAGACAGAGCAGAGAATGGGCTAAAATCAAAATTCCAAGGTGTACATCCTCAACACTGTTTGGTTTTTTTTTCTTTAGTTGTGGTAAGGTACACATTGTCCCTGTACAAGTATATCTAATATACTCCCAGCTTTTAGTAATACACTCATAATTTTTAATAACTTGCTCTCATTTTCACATTGTTTCTGGATGTTTTAATTTTCAACTTTTCTTCAACAGCAACTGTAGATTTCCTTAGCTAAGAAATAAGATTGTCTTTGATTTCATTCATACATACATATATATATATATATATATATATATATATATATATTGATTTAAATTGTAAACTTCCTCAAACACTGTCCTGCTCATTGAATACACTTGCATGTTCCTTTTTACCCTTTCCTTGTCTTTGCTGTGGGTGGCAGAAACTTCTCTCAGACCCAAAATTATTCTCATTTTTATTTTCCATTTTTTCAAAATATTGTTGCATGTGAGTGTCTACAATAGGGTGAATGAGAACACTATGTGCTTGTTAATATATGTTTGGAGGTCATAGTTCATCCTGGCTAGTGAGTCCTCAGAAGACATACATATGGTTTGTGCAATTAATTCTAAAGTTTAGTATTTTATTTTTTATTGGTTGGTTATTTGTTTGCTTGCTTGTATTTATATATGTGTGTGTATGTATGTGTGTGTGTGTGTGCGCGTGTGTGCGCATGCTTGCACATGAGTGTGTATTTGTGTTTCTGTGTGTGTGTGTTTATAGAAGCCAAGAATTAGCCTTGGATATCATTCCTTCTCCACCTTGGCTTTTGACACAGAGTTGGACATGAGCATGGTGTTCATTAGAGAAGGAAGAATGACTGGCCAGCAAGCCTTAGCAACCTATATTTTTCTGCCTCCTTGTTGCTGATATTACAAGTATAGGCCACCAACCTGATTTTTTACATAGGTGTCAGGGACTCTTTCTCATGTCTGTACATTCTTGGAACATTCACTTTACCAAATGAGCAATATCTCTTGTCTGGTACCATCATCTCTAGTGTATTATTCTTCTGAAAAATTAATTAAGGAATAATATGCTTGATCATAGAGTGCTAAGAGCCTACATAAGAAAAAGCATCCATAAAAGACATTTAAGGGCAACATTATGAAACCATGATTAAAACCCTGACATGTCATCATAGAGCCTTCATCCAGTGACTGATGGAAACAGATGCAGAGATCCACTGCCAGGCACCAGGCTGAGCTCCGGGAATCCAATCCAATGAGAGAGAGAGAGAGGAAGGATTCTGTGGGTAGGGGACATCAAGATCATGATGGGAAAACATGCAGAGATGACCACCCACACTAGTGGAAACCCATGAACTGTGGACTAATACCTGTGGAGCCCCCATAGGATGTACTAGGCCCTCTGGATACGGGAGACAGTTGTTTAGCTTGAACTGTTTGGGGGACCCCCAGGCAGGGGGATCAGGATCCATCCCTGGTGCATGGGCAGGCTTTTTGGAGTCCTGTGCCTAGGGTGTGACACCTTGCATAGTCTTGTTGTAGGGGGAAGGGGCTCGGACCTGCCTCAGCTGAATGTGCAGGCTCTGCTGACTCCCCATGGGAGACCTTGACTTGGGAAATGTGGGGATAGGGCATGGGCTGGGGGGAAGACTGGGGGATGGGAAGAGGGAAGACGAGGGGATCTGTGGTTGGTATGTAAAGTGAACAGAAAAATTATTATTATTATTAGTAGTAGTAATTATTATTAATAGTAATAATAATAATAAAACCAAAACCCTCACATGTTGGTCACTATCCAAAAATACTTTGATTTAGATTTGATAATTATTATAGAAAGTGTATTTCTGGTGTAAAGAAAAGAATTGTTTATTCAAAATGCACCATTGTTGTGATTGTACCAAGAAAAATATGTCAGAATTAATGACTAAAACTATAGTAGTAGATAGGTTAAAAACAAAACTTAGAGAATAATTGAGCAAGTTGAACCTTACATTTATTAAATTACTATATAAAATGATTCTAGCATCCAGAACTCTAGAGAAATGATATATTTTTTTTCATCCAAAATTTGGTACAAATATAGCAATCTAAATTTCATGTTAGCTCTCAGATATCATCTTTTACCAGTTTTTTTTTCTCCCCTGAACTTCAAATCATCAATAACTAGCCAACTTACCACCAAAGCTCTCTATAATTTAGGATGTGTTGAATCACACTAAAAACTCTAGAATCTCCATAATAAAATAGAAAGGAGTGGAAATATTTAAAGGAAATTCCATCCCCAATTATGAACAATTGTCCAGGAATTGAGGGATGTATGCATTGACCTCCTAATTATTTGTGCTTTTGTCCCTTACTGAATCTTCCAAAGACTCACCATCAGGTGAAGTGATGTCCGTGTTCCTTTCTGGTTATGATCTTGCTCACAAAACATCTTTAAAATCCATCTTAGGAACAAAGTTTTTGTTGGAGAATGCACAAGGGGATATAAGTCCTTTATTTGTCACCTATGGAGTAAGTTCTAGATTCATGAGCTTAGCAACAGGAGCCTCTCATTTAACGGAACCTGGCAACTGGTGAGGTTCTTCCCAGTGTTTCCTCTACCACTTCCAACAAAGTTATTTGGGTTTGCTCTTCCACGTTAATAAGTCTCACTTCCTTCCTGTCCTATGTTATGCTCCAGTATCTCCAGCTTGAATAAATCTCCTTTCCTAACTTATAGGTTTCCCCACACACTGTAAAATCAGCTGAATATTTTGTTCATATTGTAATCATGTTCCTGCTTATTTACTCTGTATTAACTCTCATAAGGAATGCTCAAAGCACTTCACATTCTAGAAAATAATTCCACCCCTTTAAAAAATACTCTTAAGGAATCAAAGGTCTGCCATTAGTTATATCTTCCTGTGGTCAATGAGTATCAGAGACATAGAACAAACACCTGAACATGTAGAGTCATTGTCTATTTCACACAATGGTTACTAACCTAATGCATGGAATGAATTTAGGAGGGGCGAGGAACAGTGTAGGGTGAATTTCTTTAGCAGTGAACTAGCTGATAATTGATAAAAAAAAAATCATCAATCTGAGAGCCATGCATTTCATAGGTTGATGAGGGTAAACGGTGGGACCACGTTTAGTTGCTGATGAAGATTGCTAATATTTTGGGGACTTGGTGACCTACTGGTGTGCTTCACTGATGCTTCCATCTTTTTATTATGATTATCTTTTTTAAAAAATAAATGTATCTGGTAGGGTGCAGATTTTTTGAACTATGAAGCGTTAAGGATTTTACATGCTGGGAATGTTCTGGGGGACACAAATGTTTCCAAAACCAAGAGAGAGTAAGTAGATGCTTTGTTTCTAAAGGCCTGTTTGTGAATAAATCTGCCAGAATGGTGGCTGCTCAAACTTGGAAGTAGACAATGTCATAGTACCACATGTTATATAATACCAGCGCTGCCTAGTACAGCTCCAGCTACTTGGGAGAGTCTACTGCAGTCAGAGTCACTCTATAAGTCTCCCAATGTGATAGAGCCTGTGAACTTATTCCATTTTTCCCCTCCCAGATTGATCCCTTCCTCTGACCCACCTAACTTCATGTTCTTTTTCTCTTTTAAAACAAAACAAAGCAGAACAATAAAAGTGAAACTCAAAGAAAATGACACCAAAAACCTGGAGTCTGCTTTCTGCTTTCCATACTAGATGTGATCACTGTCTGCTGTCATGGAGTGATCTGTGAGTGTGGTTGACTTACCTAATTTCACTCCATTGAAGAAAATTATTTTTTCTGTCTCCCAGCAATTTTCACTTGCAAATAACTATATGACTTGGCGTGGGTGGAAATTTTTTTAATACAATATATTTTGATCATGTTTATCAGGAGTGCCACTTTATGCCCAGTTCTTCTTCTTCTTATTGGGATTCTGTCTGGGTTGAGCTTGTGCTGGCCCTTTCTCTCACCATGTCTGTGAGCTCATATATATATATGTCTGTCCTACTGTATCAGGAAAATGCAGCTTCCTTAAACTCATCTATCACCTCTGGCTCATAGCCTCTTTTATTCCTGTTTCTACAGTGATCTCTGAGCCTTCAGAGGAGGGGTTTGATAAAGAATTTCCATTTAATGCTGAGCACTCCAAAGTCTCCCACTCTCTACTTATTGTCCAGTTTAATTCTCTCTGTGATTTACTGGTCACGACATCTTATATACTGGTGAGAAAAAATGGTCGGGACATGTTTATTTATCATCTAAGATTGGTATCGTCTGGGACCTTGGTGACTTGCCCATATGCTTCATCCACCCTTCCACCTTTTTTATTCTTTTTTTTCCTTGACAATTATTTACTTTATATTTTATTACATTCTTTTCCATCCTACAACTCTTCCTGGATCCATTGCCACCTTGCATATCACTCAACTTCATATTCTTTCTCTGTCTTAAAACAAAACAAAAAGTAGCACCACCCTCCAAAGAGAAGAAGACACCAAAATACCTGGAGTCCAATTAGTGTTTCTTAATTACATGTGATTATTGTGTCTGCCCAGAAATGAATGAGTGAGTTTGATATATCTAGTTTCACTCCACTGAAGAAAATCAATTTTTCCTTTCTTGGCAATTATCACTTGAGAATTCATTTTAGCTAGGACTAGGCTTTTCAAACATCTTTATTTTTTTATGGGAAGGTGAGGATATTTTTCTCCATACAATTATATTTTGAACATGTTTCCTAGGGATGGCACTTTATGCCCAGTTCTCATTCTTGTTGGGATTCTGTATGGATTAAGCTTGTACAGGACTTATTCTCACCCCCCCCCTTTTTTTGAGTTAATATGTATATCTGTCCTACTGGGTCTGGAAAATGCTGTTTTCTTCATCATCCATTGTCTCTTGCTTTTAGAATCTTTCCATTCCCTTTCCTACAATAATCTCTGAGCCTTGAGGGGAGGGTTTTGATAAAGACATCCTTTTAGGGTTGAACACTCCAAAGTCTCTCACTTTCTGCATGTCATTCAGTTTTCCTCTTCGTGTTATTTACTATCCACTGCCTGAAGAAGCTTCTTTGATGAGAGTTGTGTGACACTCTGATCTACAGCTATAGCAACATGTCATTAGGAGTCATTTTATTGTAATAGTCATCAAGTGGAAAGGTGGTTATAGGTTTCTATCTATACCACATGACTCACCTACTCCAAACATAAACAATATCAAGTATGGGTTCCATATCATGGAGAGTAACACAAATCTAATCAAAAGGGGATTGGTGAATTCCAAAGCAGTCTCACCAGTATTTCCACCAGTGCATCAGTGTGCAAATCTTGTTGGCAGGTCATTCCTACAGTTTGGTATAGCTATGTTACAGCTGGATTAGATTGATGATTACTTTTCTGCTCTTGAAGCACATATGACACCTTTAGTGGCATATATATGAAATCTTTTAGTATGTGTGAAGTCGCCAGTTTATTCTCATCTAGATTTCTCCATGTTATGTGCCATAAGCATGTGTTATCATCAACAATGGTGTCTTACCTTTAGTTGTTTGGGTAAGTAATAACATTGACAATATCCTGTAGTGATCGGGTGTCCATATGACCACTTGGATGACAAGTCAAAAAGACGTAGTCCTTTCTGGGAAATGGAGGTTTTGTTTGGTGACGTAAGGTACATAGTTGTGGCATAGGCTCCCCCATTATAATCATGGTTACTTTTAAATTATTCTTTTATGTAAATACTTTACATTGGATTGGATTGTTTTATATTGTATACAAATTATATATATATATATTAAAATTGATATTGTTAGAAAATGCTATATGTATATTTCTAATTGTATTTATACCGTTCATTTAACAATGTAATGCAGTTTTCTGATCCTTGAATGTTATTATTACCAACTATTAGGATATAAAGAAATGAAAGTTAGTAGTTAGACATTATAATAGAACTTGTTATATTAGGTATGTTTTCAAGATTGAGCAGATATATTTTAGATAGACAGGTCATCTTCAAACCCTTCAGAGATCTACAGAATATGGCATTTAGAATGTTTTAATAACTTAGAAAAATTTTCTTTTTTGTCATGACTATGAGACATGTCGGCTCCTGGCAGTACCACTCTATTTCAGAGAAAATATGGGCATTGAAAAAACTGCAATTGGAGTTAACTTTCATTGTGACAAAAGTTAGCCACCGGACAACAAAGTATCCTCGAATCAACTGCTGACAAACAGGACAGACAGGATACGAAACAAAGGACTACTGATTCTTGCCAAAACAAATGTGGTTATGGCTTTATCAAAAGGCATCTTCTGAGGCCAGGACAATATGGCACCATCCCTGAAGTGGCCTTTGCAATCCGGAAAAGGTACAGTGCCCTTTTCTTCGAAGGCAGCTGAACAGGCAATGGGCCGATGGCTTCTGATGTGCAATGGAACAGCAGCTGAAACAGTTATTCTTGAAGAGTAACTAAGCTCACGCCTCTCAATAGTAGAATGGCAATTAATAGAGGGATGTGAAGAAGAATGGGATGCTGAGATGAAGCCACATACACACATAGCCAAGAAGAATGGACAGCTGAATTAAAAAAACATCAACAATTTCCAGAATTTAAAATCCTGAATCATGACATGACACTAGTGGAATTCAGGTATTTCTGGTACGTGGACTGCTCTCACCCAATGTGAAGTTGAACTGTTGACTTTGTGTACATCCTACTTCACAAATGAGTCTGTCAGATATGCTAAGCCTATAGGCTGAAGATGATGCCCCAACACTGCGGAGAAACCTCAGATGACTGTCCAGGCAGCTGGCTGTTTCTGTCGATGCACAATTTTTTGGAAGTTGCTTGCATGTACTTCCTGTTTTTATTTTTGTTAGCTAATATTATTTCCTTCTTGGGTCTCTGAAGGAGTTGAAGATTATTTAATTATAGTTGAAGATTAATTAGGATAGAAAGTGAATTAGATACAATAGGATAGATAATGGAATTATTTTCTCTGAATTTGTTAAATACAAATGGACTAGACATTGTTTAGGTATTTATTACTTGTATATATTTTATATAGTTATTGTACTTTTGTATATAGTTTTTCTTATACTAGTTATAAGCTTTTTCCTTTTTTTCTTTATTAAAATAGAAAAGGGGAAATATGGTGATATTTTCTTTTGTACTAAAATGTTATTTGTATGTTAATAAATAAAGTTGCCTGGGGGTCAGAGCTATTAGCAAACCATAGGAAAGCAGGGCAGTGGTGGCGTATGCTTGTAATCCCAGCACTTGGTAGGCAGAGCTAGGTAAGTCTCTGTGTGTTCAGGGATACAGCCAGCATTGGATACACATGCCTTTAATCTCAATACCAACCATAGAACACCTGGAGGTCTATACAGACAGGCCGTGATGAGGCAGTCATGTGGTTGGGTTTACAACCAATGAGAAGGTAGAACAGAAACTCTATATAAAGACTTTAACACAGGAAGTAGCTCTGGTTCGGAGAGGTAGGACGACCGCAGGAGGAAGGGTAAGGTTTTAGCTCTTAGCTCTGACCTCTTGGCTTTCTTCCTTGCATTGGTTCTGTGTTTTTTATTTAATAAAATGGTTGGTTACATCTACACTTTTATTATGTATATATTTTAGAATGCTTCTGCAGTAGTAGGTTTTCATGTGGCATTTCTAATGGCCTTATTGTTAGTTAACCCTCTCTTTATTCCTAGCTCTTCCATGTACTCCCATTACTCATCCCCATTATCATCCTGTTCTAATTTCCCTTTTATTCATTTATAAATCTATATTCTATATATCCTTGCTGGGCAGACCCTCTATTGCCCCCTGATCCCTTACTAGTCACATAACTTCTGAGTGTATTATAATTGAAATACACATATCTAAACTATAAATCGTAACAGTCATACTTAAGAGAAACATGCAATGTTTGTCTTTATTGGTCTGACTCACCTTCCTCTTTATGATTGTTTTTAGCTCCATAACTATACCTTCCAAGTCCATTTTTCTTAATAGCTGAGTGATATTCCATTGTGTAAAATTACCATATTTTTATTATCTTTTCATCAACCGGTGGTCATCTGTACTGCTTTCCATTTCTGGCTATTACCTATTCATCAGCTAGAAACAAAGATGGATAATTATTTCTATAGTCAGGTATAGAGTCCTTTAGGTATGTACTTAAGATACATACAGATAAATCTTATGATCAATCTATTTTCCTGTTTTTGAGGAATACCTACACTGATTTGCAGAGTTGCTTCCTAGTTTGCACCCTCACCAGCAATTAATAACTGTTCCCCAGGAGGTACATCCTAGCCAGCATATTATGTCTTCTTTTTTTTTTATTAATCTTGCCATTGCAGCTGGAATAAAATGAACTTTCAAAGTCATTTTAATTATTTGCTAGATAAATTTTTATTATATCTGGAAGCTTGGTACGTTTTAATGTTTTTTATTGACCCTTCCTTCTTATTTCTGTATCTGTACTAAGCCCTGTGGTAGAATATTATTCTAAGGTATGTTACTTTTGTTTATGCTTCATTTGTTTAACTCAGTGAAACTGTGCCACCTTGCCTGTCTAAAACACCTTATGCTCTAATAGAGAATGGAACAGCCAATAACAAGGCAGGAGAGAAGATAGTGGGGGCTCGCAGGCAGAGAGAATATATAGAAGGAGAAATCTGGGAGGAGAAAAAAAATAAAGTAACAAGGAGAGGATGAGTCCAGGGTTCAGCCACCCAGCCTCCCAGCCAGCCATGGAGTAAGAAGTAAATAAAGGTATATAGGAATAGAAAAAGATAAAAGCCTAGAGGCAAAAGATAGACAGGATAATTTAAAGTTAAGAAAAGCTGGCAAGAAATAAGCCAAGCTAAGGCCAGGCATTTCTAAGTAATAAAACTCTGTGTGCTCATTAATTTGGGAGCTGGGTGGTGGGCCCCCCAAAAGACAAAAGAGCCCAAAGAGCAAAGAGTAAAAAGAGCAAATCCAGCCAACAACATTTTGGTGCCCAGCATGGGGGCTAGAGTAAGAGAAAAACCAACAACATTTTGGCATGCCAACATGGAGCCTGTATTTCCATGTAGGGCCTGGGAAAATTGAAAAGAAAAAAAAAAGATATGGCTCCTTTAAGAGTTTCTACCAGACAGTTTCTGCCAGACAATGAGCCCTTGAGCAGCTAGCACATTAATTGGGAACAAAAAAACTAAGTAAAAATGTCTGCCACAGTGCAAGCCTTGGCGTTCTAGAGCTCTAGGAAGGTTGAATGTAGTTTTTGATCAAACATCTCCAACCTGGCTGTGAGTTTTAGGCTTGGCTTACATGAACTCAGAAGCAAAGCCAACCAATAGAGCTGTGCTCAGAGGACCCAGCTGTAGCATAGCAGCTTACAGTTTGCTCACATAATCAAATAAGACTAGAGATATGCAGTAAAAGAGATCCAGATGGAAAGAAAAATCTCTAAACAGGTTACAATATGTTTAACAATGTGCATAGGCTTAAGAAAAGAAAAATGGTATAGTGATAGAAAAAAAAATGAATGACTAAAAAATAAAGTCTTTATTTATTTTTAACAAACTCAATTACTTCATTTTTACTTCAGAAGTAGACTGCCTTCAAATCACATGAGACCTCTGCCACCCACCCACAAAGCAATGTCTATGTTCTTAAGGTGAGGGCCCAGTGAGGCTAACTCCAGGGTCCCTCCCCCAGGCCAACAGTGTATTCTGGGGGATGCTGAGCAGCTAGAGTTGGGGGCTATAACCTACCTTGAGAAACGGAGCTGGAGTTATGGCCTAGTCAGCAACCCCAACGCTCCTAGGGGATATTAGCCCAGGCTGGTTGTTTTTACAAATCTCTCCCAGATCTATTATTTTAATGACAAAATGAAGGATCTTTGTAAATTTTTTTTTAAAAAAATATGAATCATATCAAGTAGTTGTTTACATTTGACCAAATAGGAACTATGGTGGCAGAGTCCAACTAAAAACCCTTAGGTGAGGTAGGTAGTAATCAGGCCTGCTGTCTGCACCCTTCATTGTGACAGATGTGGTTGTCGTGTTTTAGGTAAATGCTTAGTTCTGCTTCTTGTATGGCATTTTTCAAAAAAAAAAAAAAAAAACATGAAAACCAAACAAAAACAAAGACTTGGCTGTAAGGATTGATCCACTTTAAAATTTTTCTTCTAATAAAAGTGTGGAAAAATTAAGCCTTAAACATGGGCAGGGGAGACAAAAAGGGAAGCTGCTACATACAGCAAGCTACTCCAGAGTGCAGCTCTGGGCTGTGGAAGGAACTGCTGAGGACTGTCAGATGCCTTCTGCCAACTCTGGGAAGGATTTGCAGCATGGACCAGACAAAAGTGAGATGGATCTGGGCAGTGGTGGTCAACGTCTGTAATCTCAGCTCTTGGGAGGCAGAGGCAGGCAGGTTTCTGTGAGTTTGAGGCCAGGCTGGTCTACAAAGTGAGTTGCAGGACAGTCATGGTGATTACATAGAGAAACCCTGTCTCGAGAAACAAATAAAAAAATAAAAAATAAAGTCTTTAAAGAGAGAAATAAAATAATAAAAAAGAATAAGCCATGCAGAGATGGGAAATATACAGGGAGTCTGAATCCTGTATGTTACTGTGTTGATTTTGATTTTTTTTTTTTTTTTTTATTGTTGAGGAGCAAAAGACAGCTGCTAGGAGACATGGGATTGTGAACTGGACTGCTAAACTGACCCAACCTAGAAGCTCAAGAAATGCCTTAACTTTAAAAAAAGAAGTAAAAGAATACATTTGTCAAATGGAAATCAAAAATGCTTTGGAGTTTTATCCCCACAGGAGAAGAAAGGCTATGGATTCCTTATTGAGTAATATCTTGACAGGTGATATCTATCAACAGAGGTTATAGCTAGTCTTCACAGGAATTAGCTATTATCTTAAACTTTCTTTCTGGGACCTTAAAGATGTCTTCACCCACGGACAGCAGGAAGCAGTTTAGAGAACACAGTGTCCACATTCTCAAGAGTAAAGCTTGTGGGAGGCTGTTGGTTATTTGGTGGGTTATGGATGTGTGTTATCATTTAAGGGAATATAGGATAAAAAAACTATTAATCTCAGATATTTTGTATTGGCATGGAATTTGATATATTGATACAAATTTAAAGTTATTTTTGTTATACTGTATATATGTTTCTACTCTTGTTTAAAGGACTTTTGAATATGGATACAAATTTAGGGTCATTTTTGTAATATACATATATACTCTTGTGTAAAAGAATATAGTCTATTGATTCAAATTTAGTTACATTTGTTACACTGTATATATTTTTCTACTCTTGTTTAAGGTATTGTACCTATGCAGTTCATTTAAAAATGTTAAGTTCTAGTTTTTGAAAGCTATTATTATGAACCATTTTGGACAATCAAGAAATATAGGTCAGTAGTTAGTCATTTATAACAATCAAATTTGTAGATATGTTAGGTATGTTTTCCAGGTTAAATAGATTTATTTTAGATAGATGGTTTTCAAATACTTATAAGAACTATGGAATATGGCACTTAAAATGTTTTGTTAATTTAAAGTTTTTCATAACAATGAGATACATCTGGTCCTGGCAGCACCAATTTACTTCAGAGATGATAGACATTGAAGAAACTCCTTATTGAGTTTGCTTTCATTGTGGCAATGTTAGCCACAGGGCAAAGGGACTGATGACAATGTGTTATGCAGACTGGACATGCAGGACACACAGGAAAAAGACTGTTGAACTTTGCTGAAACAAGGCAGGACAGTCCTTCAAAATTCCTGCTTCACAGAAGAGTCTGCCAGATATTCTGTAGGACACAGAGGAAAATGACTGATGAATTTTGCCAATACAAGGCAGGATAGTCCTTCAAATTTCCTGCTTCACTGAAAAATTTGTCAAATATTCTAGGCCTGTAGGCTGAAGATGGATGTCCCAACATTGCAGAGGAACTTTGAGTGACTGCCCAGGCAGCCAAATGTCTCTGTTGTTAGATAATATTACATACCTCTGGGACTTTGATGGCATTGAAAACTAGATAGTTATAGTTGAAATTTTCTTTGGTTATGATAGGAAGTAAGTTATGTGTAAAACTTTGGGTTCACTAAGGATGGATAATGCTTTATTTTCTCTGAATATGCTAACTATCAATGGATAGAATATTGTAAATATAATTCTCACTTGATAATTGTTTTTTGTTGTGTATAATTTTACTATGTTAAAGTTAAAAACTTTCTTTTCATTTAGACAAAAGAGGGGAAATGTCTTAGAATATTATTTTAAGGTGTGTTACTTTTGTTTATGTTGCATTTGTTTAACTCTGTGAAGCTGTGTTATTTTGCCTGTCTACACCACCTGATGGTCTAGTAAAGAGCTGAATGGCCAATAGCAAGGCAGGAGAGAGAAATAGATGGGGCTGGCAGGTAGAGAGAATATATAGAAGGAGAAGACTGGAAAAAGAAGAAAGAGCAAGAGAACAAGGGGAAGAGGATGCTAGGGGCCAGCCACCCAGCCGCACAGTCAGCCATGGAGTAAGAGAAAATTTAAGGTATACAGAAGTAGGAAAAGGTAAAAGCCTAGAGGCAAAAGGTAGACAGGATAAGTTAAGAAAAGCTGGCTAGAAATAAGTCAAGCTAAGGCTTGGCATTTATAATTAAGAATAAGCCTCCATGTGTGATTTATTTGGGAGCTGGGTTGCAGGTCCCCAAAAAGAGCAAGAACCACCAACAATACCCAACAAAACAAGCATTGCATGTTTTTTTTTCCTGCTTGGTATGGTATCTTTTAAACTTTAGCAGCGTTTGTTTTATTTGGACTATCCACATAAGTTAGGTAGTTAATAAAGACTTAAGGAGGGTAAGGAGGGGATATTCCAAGGAAGGGGGAATAGAACACATTGCTAAAAAAGGATAAAGAGGAATTCAGATTGAAAGGAAAAATTGGGGAGAATGATGGGAAGACATGGTATTGGGGTGAATATGTGGAGGGGTAAATATTACTGAAGGCATTTTAAAAATTCTCACAGAAACCAACTATGGAAGCATCTTAAATTTGTACATATACAAATGGAATTTAAGTGGAGTTATTGTATAATAAGGAGTGCAATTTCTGAAATAGACATTTTATCTTTCCAAATTACACTCCCAACACCAAGAATGAATTATGTCTTTTTGAATTCTTGTCTTAAAAGCACCTCCCACCCCCAGTATTATAAGCTATTGGATTTGAAATCTATTTTGTCAGATATAAAAATGGCTACACCAACTTTCTATTTAGATCCATTAGTTTAGAGTAATTTTTTTCCATTCTTTTACCCAGAGGCAATCTCTATCGTTTATGCGAAGGTGTGTTTCTTGGAAGCAGTAGAAGGATGGGTCTTGTTTTCACATCCATTGTTTTAGTCTGCATTTTTATTGGGGAATTCAGACCATTGATACTGAGAGCTATCTAATGAGCAGTGTTTGTTGATTCCTGTTATTTTGCTGTTGTTGTGTATGTGTGTATTTCTTTCTTCTGATTTGATGGTCTCAGGTTACTTATTTCCTTTGTTTCCTTGCATCTGGTTTCACCTCTTTCGGTAGGAGTTTTCCTTCTAATGCCTTCAGTAGGGTCATGTTTATAGATACTGCTTAAATTTGGTTTAACCATAGAATGTTTTATTTTCTCTATCTATTGTGATTGGAAGTTTTGCTGGGAATAGTAGTCTGGACTGATGTCTGTGATCTATTAGAGTCTGTAGAAGAGATTTTAAGTCCCATGGAAACTGCAGTACTAGAGTGGGTATATTGTGTAAACTTAGCCCTCCATAATGAGAAAGCCCAGAAAACATGCCCTTCACTAATTCTATAAGATGAAAATGATGAAAGGGGCATCAGCACATTTGAAGAGTTTTGTTGTCATGCTTTTCCATGTGCCAGACCTTAGGGTTGGTGATGCTGCACAGCTGAATGAATTAAATGTAATGGATTTACTTGGGCTCACAGGTAGCAGGGGCAGGCAGAAGCACTGAGTTGCCAAAGGCAAGGTGATTGTAGTTATTTTAATTGGTAGCATAGACAAAGCAATGTTCATAATGGCCTAACCATAATGGTCAGCATAGGCAAAGTAAATTTTATGGTGGCATGACCTGTATGGACCTTTGGTACTGACTAATCAATCATGGTGTTTCCAGGCCTGAGATAGATAAGAAGCCTACTGAATTTTTGTTTGATCTATATAAGCAGAAACATTCTCAAACAAATGAGAGAAAGGTTGCACTGGATTGTGGCCAAAGGGAATCTTGGCCCAGGAAATCCATTTCCAGACTTGAGCTAGTTTGCAGACCCAGAACCCCTTGAATGAAGGGGTGGCCAGGTTCCCCCAAGGAAAGACCTTGATAAAACTACTTAAAAATTTTAATGTTAGCCTTTCTCCAGTCCTTCCCCAGAAGGACCTATGGTCTTTCACAATGGTAATTATACACTACGGGGGAAGGAAACAATCAGAATTTCAAGGATCTTTGGATACTGGTTCTGAACTGATACTAATTCCAAGAGATCCCGATAAGCATTTTGGTCTTCCACTTAAAGTAGGGTTTTATGGAGGTCAGGTGATTAATGGAGTTTTGTCTGATATTTGGCTCACAGTATGCCAAACATTAGGAGAAGTTCAGGGGTTCCTGCAAAGGAGAGCAAGGAAGGATTGTAGGAGTCAGAGGGTTCTAGACACCACAAAAAGCAACCCAAAGAATCAATGAACCAGGGTCATAGGCACTAATAGAGACTCAGCCAAGGATTAGGGAGCCTGTCTGGGTCTGACTTAAGTCCTCTGCACATGTTATGACTGTGTACCTTGGTTTTCCTGTGGAACTCTTAACAGTGAAAGTGGAGGCTGTCCTGACTATTTTACCTGTCCTTGTACCCTTTTTTTTTCTCCCACTGGGTTGCTTTGTCCACCCTTAATATGATGTAATGTGCCTACTTTTATTATAACTTGACATGCACATTTGGTTGCTATCCCTGGGAGGCTTCCCTTTTCTGAAGGGAAGTGGATGAGGAGAGGCTGTGGGGAGGAGGAACTGGTAGGAGAGGAGGGACGGGAAACCGCAGCTGAGATGCCATATATGAGAAAAGAATAAATTTTTTTTTAAAGAGAACTGTTTATTTAAAAAGTTTGACAAAACTTTAGCAAAACTCACAGAAAGAAAGACAGCAAAGATATAAGTTAATAAAAGGAGAGTTCAAAAGATCACATTAAAACAGACACTGAGGAAATTCATGCACTCATAAGAATCCTTTAAAAATTTACATTCCGGAGACCGGCCCCCAGCTCCCAGCCTGCCCCGGAGGGACTTCCCTTCTGGACAAAGCTCCCAGCCTGCCCCAGAAGGACTTCCCTTCTGGACAAACCTCCCATCCTGCCCAGGACTTCCCTTCTGGACAAAGCTCCCATCCTGCCCCGGACTTCCCTTCTGGACAAAAGACTTCTCTTCTGAACAAGAGCTGCCATCTTGCCTGGGACTTCCCATCTGGACAATAGCTCCCATCCTGCTTCGGCCTTCCCATCTGAACAAGAGCTCCCAACCTGCCTCGCACCTCCCAGTTGGAGAAGAGAGTCCCATCTGGACAAAAGAGAGAGACTTCCCGAATCTGTCAGCTCTTTCTCCACCAAGTGAGCTGATAAGACCAAGATCGAACACAAGGAGATGGGCAGACGTCCAGGCAGAAGTACATACAACAAAATGAAGAGCAATACAGCATCACCAGAACCTAGCCCTCCTCCAACATCTAGAGCTGATCATCAAAAATTGGAAGAAGCAGAAG
>CABHPP010128577.1:0-30151 GCA_902168425.1 Peromyscus attwateri | reverse complement strand
TGTTTGGTGGTAGGGTAGGACGGTGCTGTGTTCTCTGTGTTTGGTGGGAGGGTAGGGATGGTGCTGTGTTCTCTGTGTTAGGAGCAGAGCGATTGGGAGATATGATGGAGCATACTAGTCCCAGGTCTTAAGACCTTGCCATGACAAGGTCATCCAGGGCCTCAGTACTCTTAGTGGTTCCATGTCCAGAGTAGAGCCTGCTTCCATAGTAGGGCCTGGGTGCAAGAAGGGAGTCCTCGCTTAAATAAGCTAATGTACTAATCTGGAACTTGGTCTTGGAAGCAGGTCTTGGGGAGCTGATAGCTGGTCCCTCCTGGGAAGTAGCCCTCTGACTTGAGCTGTAGGTGAGGCAGCCATGAATTTTGGGTGCAGTAGACCAGCGTACAGTTTCTGTCTCTCAAAAAATTCATGTTCTTGGTCACGTATCATAAAACCTGAGAGTTTCAAGTTTTTAAAATTTTCTTTCTTTATTTTTTTCTCTCCCTCCCCCCCCTTCATTTTTTTTAAAAAGGAAATAGTGCTGGAGAGATGACTCAGTGGTTAAGAGCACTGACTGCTCTTCCAGAGGACCCAGGTTCGATTCCCAGCACCCACATGACAGCTCACTACTGTGTGTAACTCTAGTTCCAGGGGATCCCACCCCTTCATACAGACATACATGCAGGCAAAGACTAATGCACATAAACAAAAAAAGAAATAATTTTGAAAAAGGAAATAACTTTAAAAATACAATGTGTGTATTTGTGTGTGTGTGTGTGTGTGAGTGTGTGTGTGTGTGTGTGTGTGAGATACTCATGTATAGGTCAGAAAACATTTTGTGAGATTTGGTTCTCTCCTTCACCATGAGGGTCCCTGGGATCGAACTCCAGCTGTCAGACTTGGCAGCAAGTGCCTCTACCCACTGAACCATCTTGCCTGCCTGTTTTTGTATATTTTCTTGAAAAAATGTTTTTTTCCTCCTCTTTTTCTAAAATATTTATTTAGCTTCTGTCACATCTATGACTATTTTGCCTACAAGTGTGTATGTGTGCCATGTGCATGCCTGGTGCCCACCGAGGTCAGAGAGGGAAGCGGTTCCTGTGGGAAGGAGCTAGCATGTGGGGGCCAAACCTGAGGGCTTTGTTTGTTTGTTTGTTTGCTTTTTTTTTTTTTTTTTTTTTTTTGGTTTTTTGAGATAGGGTTTCTCTGTGTAGCTTTGCGCCTTTCCTGGAACTCACTGTGTAGACCAGGCTGGCCTTGAATTCAGAGATCCACCTGCCTCTGCCTCCCGAGTGTTGGGATTAAAGGCGTGCGCCACCACCGCCCGGCTTTGTTTGTTTGCTTTTTGATGAGAGAAACAAGTGCTCTTAACTGCTGAGCCATCTCCCCAGCCTGCTGAGTAAGTGTTTCTTGGCTGTATACCTTTATGACTGTTCCAGCAGACCCGCATTTGAGTGTTTTCTTGTCGGAAGTGTTTTTCATCAGGCTCACTGGAGAACAATGGAGCTCCTCATGTCCTGTGTCACAGAGGAACTCTGGCTGAGTCTGAGCTCTTTGAAGAGAAGCTTTCCATCATCAATTATTCATTACCCTAAGTATAGTTTGATTGGAAGGGCAGATTAAACATGGTCTCAAAACAGACCAGAGTAGAAAGCCAAACCTGCTGCCTCCCCGTTCTTCCCATCGACAGCGCATGATGTCACTTGTGTTACTAGCCTGAGCTATATTTAGCTGAACCTTCACAGCAAGAGAAACCAAAGAGGTGCTATGTGGGCTGCATTCCTGAAAATAGCTAGTTTTCGAATGTATATTGTAGACTGTTTTTTGTGGTCTGACCTTACAATTTATAACTGTTTCCATTTCTTAGCCTACCTCAAGACCAAATACCAGCCTCCACCCAATTTCCAGGGGTGAGAAGTGCTGATGGGGTGAAATGGGGCCCATTTTGACTTTATTTTACTGAAGATTCAGACCCAGAAGAGAAGGTCAATTTTTTTTTGAGACAGGGTTTCTCTGTGTAGTCCTGGCTATTCTGGAACTCACTCTATAGATTAGGTTGGCCTTAAACTCACAGAGATCTGTCTACCTCTGCCTCCCAAGATTAAAGGCATGTGCTACAATGCCTGGCTTAGAAGGTCTAATTATTTTTTTTTAAATAACCCAACTACTTGATGAAACAACTCTCAAAAACTACAATAGTCTTTATGTTCTTTAAAAAAAAATCGTGTGTGTATATGTGTGTGTGTGTGTGTGTGTGTGTGTGTGAATTCAGACACCTGTATATCACTATGGACATCTGGAGGTCAGAGGAGAGCCTGTGGGAGTTGGTTCTTGTCTTTTACCCTGTGGAGTCAAGGTCTCTCTGGTTTCTGTCACTCTTGAGAACTTCAGACTAGCTGGCCCTTGAAATTTCAGGCACTCCTGTCTCCTCCTGCCTCCTAGTCAGAGTGCCTGGACCACAGATGATTGCCACCATGAGATTTTTGCATGAGTTCTGGGGAATGAACTCAGATCATCAGGCTGTACAGCAATTGCTTTTTATCTGCTGAGTCACATCCTGGCTCTAGACTATTCCTTTAAGTCCTGTTGACTAGTGCAAAGATACCTTTTAAATCATGACATTTGAGTGAGGAGATGCTTACTCTGAGCACTGGCCCTTTCTTTTCAAAGAGGAAAGCCTACTTGCAGGCTGAACTTGTTTCGTGCCTTTTATATCAAGTCCTCAAAGTTGGATAATCACAAGAGAATCTTGGGAGATATAACCCAGATAGCATGCTTGCTTTAATGGTGGGTAAACACTCTACATACTGTTTTGGGTAGTTCTATGACCAATTCTATAGATAGATGTGGGTTGTCTTCATTTTATAGATGAGACTCAAACTATAGGGCTGATAGCGGTAGATAAGAGGTGAAGGGATTTGCTCAAAATCGAAGGCCAGTAAGAAAAGGAGAGCTGGGTTTAGCTCTGAACTTTTCCTTGTCCTCTATATCTGGATCCTTCTCTGACTCCCTCTTTTTAAAATATATATTTTAAAAGACTTATTTTAATTTTGTGTATGGATGTTTGCCTGCGTGTATGTACATCACATGGATGCCTGGTACCTATGGAGGCCAGAAGAGCACATCAGATTTCCTGGAATTGGAGTTAGACATGGTGAGTCACCATGTGAGCCTAGGCCCTCTGGAAAAGCAGCAAGTGTTCTTAACCATTGAGTCATTTCTCCAGTTCTGGACTCCCTTTTAATTATTTTTCAAAAATTGACAATATCACATTTGTATACAATACACTGTGACAAGTTGGTTTTCTTCCTACATTTCTCCCCACTTCCTCTCTTATCAATGTCATAACGGAACTCTGGACTGGGCCAGAGAGACCTTGGAAGAGAAACTTTCCCTCATCAATTATTTCCTTATTCTAAGTATAGTTTGATTGGAAGGGCAGATTAAACATGGTCTCAAAACAGACCAAAGTTGAAAGCCAAACCTACTGCCTCCCTGTTCTTCCCATCGACAGTGCATGACGTCACTTGTGTCCCATGCAGGCGGTCACAGCTTGTAATGACCACATCATATCAAGACGGCAGTGGCCCTCTCGCTCTTCCCCATCCTTTGGTTCCCACAGTCCATCCACCCCCTCTTCCATGACGTTCCCTGGGCCTTGGAGGGAGTTCCACAGATGTCCCATTTGGGACAAGCATGGGCAGATGCCTTGACTAGTGATGAGCCCACACTTCGACCATCATCCACTGCTAGAAGAGATTTCTCTGACCAAGGTTGAGAACTTCATTAGTCTATGAATATAAACATTTGTGTGTAGAAGGCAATTAATTATATGCCTATTCTGCAAAACATCAGTGGTAGATTCCCCCCACGGTGCCTGTGACATCTCTCTGGCCCTTTAATGCAAGCTAAGATAAGGGCATCCTAAAGCAGAAAGGAAGGATAAGGCCAAATCAACAAGAAATGACAAAGGGAGATGAGCCCTCTTGGATCCTTCACCTGGCCTGGCAGTGTTCTGACCAAGGAGACACAGGTAACTGTTGCTAACTGCCACTTCCCATCTCCGGGGCCTTGGGAAGCAGAAGTAAGACCCGGGTTTAGAGATTAGCTTTCCATAATTTGCCAGGGGAACTTGAAGTTTAGTCTGTTGAAATATTGTCGTGGGAGGCTAATCTTTCCAAGAGAGTAGTCATCAGTCCTCTTTTGTTCTTGGTCTCTTTATGATCCCTGCTGGAAACGGACCACTTGATTTGGTTCACTGGATTTTTTGAGCATGCTTCCTGGTGACGTGTGGCCCAGGCTTATCTGTGTGTAGTAAGTACCCTCATTGTAAGTACCCTCAGAATCCTAGGTCCACACTGTCTCTTGGAGCCAGGGTCCATTATGGATGTTGTCCTGACCACAACAATCTGTTCTTCATTTTTGGATTATAGAAAAGTCCCTGAGTTTAGTGGGAAGGGGTCAGGGTTTCACCAGTGACCCTTAAAAAATCAGTTTATTCAAATATGCCTAAAAGAATTTCTTGCTAGATTAGGGACAGAAATATCCCTGGCCTTTAGATGGAAATGATTAGAGGCCCTTTGGAGCCAAGAGGAATCTGAAAGAATTAATTTTTTTCTTTCTGTTGCCATAAAGTACCAGATTATGAAACTAATGTGTCCTTCTGCTATGCATTAACAAATGCTTATTTAACAAATGCTTGTTTACCTGTTATGCATTAGAGCAGTGGTTCGTTCTCTTTCTCTCTCTCTCTCTCTCTCTCTCTCTCTCTCTCTCTCTCTCTCTCTCTCTTTTGTTTTTTGAGACAGGGTTTCTCTGTGTAGCTTTGCGCCTTTCCTGGAACTCACTCTGTAGACCAGATTGGCCTCGAACTCACAGAGATCTGCCTGGCTCTGCCTCCCGAGTGCTGGGATTAAAGGCATGTGCCAACACCGCTGGCAGAGCAGTAGTTCTCAACCTGTGGGTCATGACCCCTTTGGAGGTCAAATGACCCTTTCACAGGGGTTGCCTAAGGCCATTAGAAAACAGATATTTACATTATGATTCATAACAATAGCAAAATTACAGTTATGAAGTAGCAACGATAATTTTATGGGTGGGGGTTACCACATGAGGAGCCGTATTGAAGGGTTGTAGTGTCAGGAAGGGTGAGAACACTGTGTTAGAGCTCCTACACTGCCTTTTGTTGTTTTGAAGCAGGGGCTCCCTCTGTAGCCCTGGGTGGCTTCAAAATCATCACACTTCTGCCTCTGCCCCTCAAGTGCTGGGATTGCAGACACTTGCGGGGAGCATTTCATCACAGAGAGAAGTCAGCAGGAACTCAAGGCAGGAACCTGGAGGCTGGGACTGAAGCGGAGGCCGTGCGGAAGGGCTGTTCACTGGCTTGCTCCTCCTGCCTTGCTCAGCTGACTTCCTTCTACAACTCAGGACCACTCATCTGTGGGCTGGTCCCTTCCACGTCAATCATTAGTCAAGAAAGTGCCCTTCAGGCTTACCTACAGGTAGTCTGATGAAGGCTCATCTCAACTGAGATGCCTCTTCCCAAATAACTTTACCTTATGCCAAGTTGACAAGAACCAACCAACACAACTGACCCAGCTTTCTTACTGTCTAGAAAAAGGAAGAACGGGTTCAAGTGGTAGGAAGTGACTTCTGGAAATAGAGTTCTCCAGGGAAAAATCTCCCGATCCTGCTGTCTCTCTAGTTGGGCCCACTAGGTGGTAGTATTAAACTATGGAAATGACCGTTTGCGGCCAGTGTCTGTACAACAAAGACATTTATTTCTTCAGGAGTAAATGAAGGAAAAGATATGTCTTCTGATTTAAAAATGGGGTCTAATTTAAACGCCTGAGGGACTGGTAGCTCGTTGAGGCTGTGCCTGTTGTCATGGTTACAAATGTCAACTAGCAGGCAGTGGATCAACAGCGGACAGACGAATGGACAGATCTCAGCTATTTAGATCATCACTGAAAGCACCATTTCAAGAATGGGCGGGATTCTGGAGTCCACAGGCCTTGGGTTCTGGAACGTTGGGAGCTAATGGTGACCCGACATCATCAGCTGGACAGACTCAGGGAGATGAGAATACCAAAAGCACCCTAAGGCACTAATAATACTGTTTTGCATCTTCCCTGCCCCCCACCCCTCCTGCTGCCCGGGTGTGAGTGTGTGGTCTAGGGTTGTTGTTTGCCTAAAAATCATGAAGCCCAGGGTCGGGTCCTAGCACCACAAGGAAGAAAAGAACCAAGTCCTCGTGTATGTGTGAAACTTTTGAAACAGTTTGCTTATAACCTAGCCCAGTCTCTAATTTGAGATCTTTCTTGCCTCTGCTTCTCAAGGGCTAGGATTATAGGTGTGTAGTACTATCAGGGGCCTGTGTATGTCTTGATTAGGTTTTACCTGTTTAAAAATATAGGGAATAGGTTGGTGAGATGGCTCCGTGTGTAGACTCTTGCCTCCAAACTTGGTAACTTGAGTTTGATCTCCAGGACCCACAAGACGGAAGCAGAGACTTTATTTTTGTGGATTATCCTCTGACCTACACACACACACACACACACACACACACACACACACACATACACACGTGCACACATGCACACTGTGACAAGTGTGGGCCTATACAGAGACAAAAAAGAAATACTGAGAGAGGGTGCTGGAGAGATAGCACAGGAGTTAAAAGCATTTGCTGCTCCTCCAGAGGACCTGGTGCCTACGTGGTGCTCACAACTCTCTGGAACTCCAGTCTCAGGGATCTGACACTCTCTTCGGGACTCTGTGCATTGCACGTACATACACACATGCAGACAAAACACTCATACACATAAAAGAAAATATATCTAAAACCAATACAGAGTGTAGTGTGGTGGTGCACGCCTATAATCCCAGCACCCAGAAGTTGGAGACAGGAGAATTGCTAGTTTGAGGTCAGACTAGGTTACAAAACCTGTCTCGAAACATTCTGATTTTTCTCAGCCGGGAAGTAGTGACCCACACCTTTAGTCCCAGCACTTGGGAGGTAGAGACAGGCAGATCTCTGAGTTCGAGGCCAGCCTGGTCTACAGAGTGAGCTCCAGGACAGCCAGGGCTACACAGAGAAAACCTTGCCTTAAAAAAAAAAAAAAAACCCAAAAAAAACAAAACCCCAAACAAACATTCTTACTTTTTTCTTGAGTCTGGACTGGGTATAAAGGTATTTCTGCCTTGGAGGGGATTGCTAAAAGTTATTTATTCTCTGCCTCTCCTTCATTGATTTGTTGTAATTCATTCATGACAGAAATACTCCTTTAAAGATGTGTGCGTGTGCGTGTGCGTGTGCGTGTGCGTGTGTGTGTGTGTGTGTGTGTGTGTGTCTGCCTGGATGAATGTATGCACATGTGTGTGCACCGGTGCACATGTGGACGCTGGAAGAGGGTGTTGGACCCCTCAGAGCTGGAGTTACAGGCATCTGCAAGAAACCTAGCTTGTTTTGTGGGTGCTGGGATCTGAACTCCAGTCCTCACAATCGTGCAGCCAGTGCTCTCCCCAGCACCCACGGCGCAGTTAGCAGTTGAGCAGCTGCTATGGTGAAGCAGCGGTCTAGGCTCTGTGAGCATCTATGGTCCCATCAACTTCTCTTGTCTTAGCCTGTTTCTCCTGGCTAGTGCCTCAGCCCCTGCTCTGTGCTGCCACCATCGTTCTTCACCGCCTTTCCCTGAAACCCTCCCTTGAAGGGAGATGACTGCAGTCTCTTCCACTGGGTCCTCCCACCTCACAGAGCAGGCCCATAACCTGGCTCGGCCTCGCCCTGTTCGCCTGCACCCACTTTATTCCGTAGGCTCTTACCGTGGTTGTTTTTATGTTGAGTTCTTCTAACGAGCCATGTCCTGTGCTATTTCAGTCTGAAAATTTTTTGGTACTTTCCATTCAACCTGGAACATTCTTTTTTTCCTTCTTGTTTGGCTGTGTTCTATTCATTCTTTGGGTCTCAGCTTACATGTTCCTCAAGTTGGAAACCAGCCCTTTCCCCACCTGAACGTCGCCGCAAAGATGAGATTCCCCTTTTGTTTCTCCTTTCATGGTCTCTGGAGGGGGTGCGTGTGTCACGGCCTGTCTGTTGACACCCTCTGCTGCCGGACTGCGCGTTCTCCGAGGGTCACTGCATGTCTCCACATTTGGTTGAGTGCCTGACACATTGTAAGGGCCCAATAATACGTGCTGAAGGAGTGAGTGAATGAAATGCATGTCCTATATGTCCCCTTCCTTCCTTCCTTCCTTCCTTCCTTCCTTCCTTCCTTCCTTCCTCCCTATTACTATTATTATTGGTTTTTTTGAAAGGAGTCTCACTATGTAGCTCTGGCTGTCCTGGAAGTCACTATGTTGCTGAGACTGTCCTGGAACTCACAGAGATCTGCCCTCCTCTGACTCCTGAGGGTTGGGATCAAAGGCGTGTGCCGCCATGTCCAGCATTTCTTTCTTTTCTTAAATTAAAAAAATCTAATGTATTTGGGTGCTTTGCCTGCATGTATATCCGTGCACACATACATCCCTGGTACTCTTGGAGGCCAGAAGAGGCACTGGAACTGGAATGAGAAACGGTTCTGAGTCACTGGGTGCTGGGACTCTGGAAGAGCAGCAAGTGCTCTTAACCACTGAGCCATCTCTCCAGCCCCCAACATGTTTTTCTCTTTAGTATACTCATGGTCTGGCAGTGTGAGATACACCAGACAGAAGTGGAGCCACAGTGGAGAGAGGAAAGGGCCAGTTGGGATGTCATCATCTGAAACATTTCCAATTTTGTGGTGGGTGGCCTTTGAGGTAGAAAGTCGTGATATAAACGGGGCAAATTTGGGCAATAGGCAAGGAGTAGAATTCTTCCGGGAGGCTGAAGATAGCTTGGAACTAAATTGTCTAGGATGCTAGTGGCTAGCCAATGGAGAAGCATTGCTGGTTCTCGGGGCAGACAATGATAAGACTAAACCACTGCGTCAGAAAATGTTGATCCAGTGGCCATGTGAAACGTGGACTGCGGAGGCCCCGTGAGACTGGTTAGGAGGCTTTCCCAGAAGTCAAGATGGGAGGTGGTTAGGGCTGGAGCAGTGGGTGGCCGTCGACGGTGGGAGGGCAAAGGGGAGAAGAGTGAACAGTGGGCCAGGGAAGAAATGGGGAGGAGAAGGAAGGGTCTGGGTTTCCAGCCTCCTTCCACCCGGGGCTGTCACTGGCAGAAAGAAGTCAAGGGGGAGAGCCAGTTGAGGGAAAGAATTCATTTATCAAACCTTTATGTGGTAGAATACAGGCTGCATTTCACTTGTGGAAACTCAATCAACGTGTGGGGTTTAAAAAAAAAAAAGGGCAAAGTGGGAGGAAGTAGCAAGAGAGGTAAACTGGCTAGCAGAAGCCGCCCCAGCTCTCCCACTTCCCACGGTACTTCCAAAGGGAGGCCAAGACGGGGAAGGGAAACCGGCTGTTCCCCCTTTCATTGGTAAAGCCACGTGATTTTGTGAGTGCCGTAAGAGATTCTTTGAAGGCAATTGTGGCCATTCACAACCTATTTTTTATATGCTGATTATAGAATTGAAATTCCAGGCAAGATATAGACACCCCCCTCCCAGTTCCTGCAGGTGCTAAATGGGCAGTAGGCAGCTAGGAAGACCCTCTCTGTCACCACACTGGAGAAGTTCACACTCTGAGTGGAAAGATGGGGAGGCAGACAATTAGGGCCCCAGTGGAAAGCTGGGCACACGGAGGAAGACCGGTGACAGGTATGTCAAGGCCAAGATGCTGGGACTGGAGAGAAATCGTGGAGTCATCAGGACAATACCACAGCAGCAGGAGTGTGCAACATCTCAGAGGGAGCGGAAACTGGCGGGGGAGGAATGGGGGAGGGCAGAGCGAGCAGCACATTTTCCTGGAAAGGTAGAAGAGTCAGTCATAACAGAAAGCAAGTGTTAGAGAAGTGGGCAAGGTGGAGGACAGCCAAGAACAGAAAAGCAGCTCTCATAAGGAAATCGATGGTGACCTCCAAACTCATGGACAGCTTCTGCTGAGAGGTGGCGGCAGGAGAAGTGGCTGATAGAAATCTGGGAACAAAGGCAACACATGTCCCTTTTCTGTTACAGCTCCAGGAAATCCAGCTTCCCTGAAGAATGGGCTCCTTGGGTACCAGGGCCTCTTCCCTTTGTGACCGGCTGCCACCCGTGGAACTGCACCTCGACATCTCCTGGCACTGATGGGGATGTAGGCTCGGCTCTGCTTCAGTCTTCCGGTCCAGCTTGCGTGGGGGCCAGCTGAGCCGCAGATGTAAGCAGTGTGGTTGTGCTCTCTGCTAATCAAATCTTCAGTATTTCCTTCCATACGTACAGCCCGATTCCCACATGGCTGTAAACACTAACAGGCTAAGAGCTTCCCTGGAGTTTGCCTCTTGTGGTGACTTCATCAGAATCTAGACAAGGCTGCATACAGCAGCGTGTTCCGGGATGCAGGGGGCCCTGGATGTTTTCAGCTAAGGGTTCACTATCCTGGTTACATTGTTCTTTTTTAAAAGATTTAAATAATAATAATAATAATAAAAAAACCCTCTTTTATATACGCCTACTTAGCATTTCCGGTGTTTTCTCCATTCTTTTGAGCAGATGCAGATGGCAGTATGTCATTTTCTCTTGGCCTGAGAAGACCAAGATTAAGACCCTTAATGTTCCCTTAGTGTGTACATAGAAGTTGCGTTTACTCAGCTTCTGCAAACGTGAGAAAATACTTCATCCTCATTTCTTTGACAGGTATTTTTGCTGAGTGGAGAATTCTGGTTTACATTTTGTTTCTTTCAGAACTTTGAAGAAATTCTCTCCAGAGCCTAGGTATAGTGGCACAGGCCTTTAATCCCAGCTCTGGGAGGCAGAGGCAGGTAGATGTCTGCGAGTTCAAGGTCGGCTTGATCTACATAGTGAGTTCTAGGCCAGCGAGGGCTATATAGTGAGACCCTGTCTGGAAACAAAACAAAACAAACAAAGAAACCCCAAAGAAAATAACAGAACTCGGAGGTCGCTACCTGTCTTTGGCATACACTTCTGGTGAGAAGTCTGACAGTTCTCTTAAAGGGTTGCTTCTGAGATGTCCCGGCTTCACTGGCTTCAGGCAATCTCACCATGGTGCTCGGACATGATGCTCTTCATATTTCTTTCTTTAGGCTTCATTGACATGCTTGGATTTGTGATGTCTTATACTTTCTTCAAATTTGGAAAAATAAAATCCACGGCCGCCCACTTTCTTCAGGGTTCCAGCAACAGTTATTAGGTTGTTTGAAATTGTCCTGAAGCTTCTTCATGATCCATCCTTTTTTTAATGTCGTGTGAGTGAGTATGTGTGTGTGTGTAACTGCACATTTGTGTGCCTTCATTAGGAGGCCAGAGGTCAACCTCCAGTGTAGTTTCTCAGGGGCTGACACCTTGGATTTTGAGGCAGGGTCTCTCAGTGGGCCTGGAGTTCACCCAGAAGGCTATAGTGGCTGACTCTGAGAAGCTCCGGCGTTCACCGGTTTCCATGTCTCCCATGCCGTGATTACAAGCATGTGGTACCAGGTCCAGTCTTATACGGGGTTCCGGGATTGAACTCAACCCTCATGCTTACAGCAAGCATGTACCTGACTGAGCCATTTCCCCAGCCACTGAATGTATGTTTTAATCTTCAAGTTCACTTACCTGCAGTGCCTAATATACTACTAACCCCATCCTGTGCAGGTTTCTTTCATCTCAGACACATGTTTTCCTGAAGTGCTTATCTAATTATTCTTTATCAATAAAAACTTGGGAGTCAGATATAAGGATAAGAACCTGAATGATCAGAGAAGCGGCGGGGAAGTGACCAGTGACTTACCTCTTGTTCCTCCATCCAAAAGGGGCTGAGACCCTCTATAAGCTCTGCCCTCCTACTTTCTGTCTCTCTCTCTGTCCTCAGTCCTCCAAAATCTCTATGATTAATTCTGGTCAGCTAATAGCTACCCCGCCCTCTGATTCAAAGCAAACTTTATTGAGAATGTGATCAAAATATCACACAACATTTTCCCTGTTTAGATAGTCAACATTTCACTTAACCGTGTTTTTTTTGTTGATGACACAAAATACCCGAGGAAATCATTTTTAAGGAATAAAGATTTATTTGGTCTGTAAGTTTAGAGTTTCTGTCTGTGGTTTCTTGGTCTGTGTTTCTCGGCTGTGCGGTGAGGTAATGTATGCCACGATGGAAGGGAGTGCCAGAGGAAAGGTGGTCATTTCACAGCGGGGGACAGGGTGGGAGGAGATGGGAGGCAGCCCCAAACAAGACATACCCTTCAAAGGCATGCCCTCATGGCCTACTTCCTGCAACCAGGCCCCACCTCCCAGTAGCTCATTCAAAGTACACTCATCAATGGATCAACCCAGGGAGGGAGTTAGAGCCTCCCTGATTGAGTCACCACATCATCAGCACCACTAGCGGGACACCATGCCCTCAACACGTAAGCCTTTGGGGTCATTTTATATCCAAACAGTAACACTGTTGAAGTGCTTCTCTAGCGCATAACAGGTATACGGACTATTTCAATGTCTTTGTCTACAAAGTCTATCCGTTGTGTTCTTCCTCGGGTTCGTTGGTTGATGTTCCTCCTCAATGTGGTCATATTTCCCGCTTCTTTGCATGCCTGGAGGCTTTTTACTGGACCTCAGACATGACTTGTACCTTGCTGGGTGCTGGATATTTTTGTATTCCTATAAATAATCTTGAGCTTGTTCTGGGATGCTGTTAGGTTACATAGAAACAGTTTGATCTTTTTGGGTCTTGCTGTTGAGCTTTTTTAGATGGGGCCAGAATTGCATTGAATCTAGGACACAAATGCAGCAAGACCCTTCTGGGTATGCTATCCAATGCCTCGTGAACTGGGGGAGGGGAGTCTTCCCATTCTGCCTGAGGAGAAGAAAGGCTGTTCTTGGCTCTGTGCAAGCTTCAAAGACTGTTCTTTCTCTAATCCTTTTGGGTAGTTCTTTTTTGTTTGTTTGTTTGTTTTTCGTTTTTGAGACAGGGTTTCTCTGTGTAGCTTTGCGCCTTTCCTGGAACTCGCTTTGTAGACCAGGCTGGCCTCGAACTCAAAAAGATCCGCCTGCCTCTGCCTCCCAAGTGCTGGGATTAAAAACATGTGCCACCACGCCCAGCTCAAGGTAGTTCTTTGTCATCCTTGGGGTATTTTCTTCATACCCAGGAGTTATCGGTATCAGTAGGGGTTGGGGTAGGACCCTTGGCAGATCTCTGGTGCTCTCTCTCCCTGTGTGGCCATCTCCTCTCTGTTGTTCTGCCGCATGAACTCGAGCTACCATGGCCTCCCTGACGTCCTAACTCATGGGTTAGAGTTGCCCTCTTTCCCTCTTGGAAAACCTGCTGTGGCTGCAGGCTGATGATCACAGGGCTCGCCCTAGTCTCTGGTTCTCAGGGCTCATGAAGCCTTATGTCTTGTATCTGAAAACTACCGTTTCATATTTTTTTCGTTTCATATTTTTTTCCTGGCCATTTAGTTGCTTCAGATGAAAGGGAAAATCTAGTCCCTAATATTCCACTTTGGCTAGAAGCAGATGTCTACACTGTTCTTTAAGTTTGGAACGCTCAGGAATGCAAGACTATGTGCAAGTCAAGTGCTCTATAATCAGGCCAGGAAAAGGGTGCTTCTCCAAGGGCTGAAAGAGCTTCCCGCTCAAGTACAAGGACACAGCAGTTTGAGGAGCTATGGGGCACTGTGCTTTCTTCCTGGATCGTATCAAGACTTTGACCTCAATTTAGCCGTTTCACTATCCATCGGTGGAGGTTTAGTCTTTTTCACACTGAAGCTGCACCTCTCAGCTCACTCTTGAAATCATAGAGTTTTGTTTTGTTGTTGTTGTTGTTGTTATTATTATTATTATTATTATTATTATTATTACTGGTGGGGATTGGCCTCGGTTTCCACCTAGATGCTGTTTGAGTGTTTAGGTCACCAAAAACTTCCCCAGTGGAGGCAAATGAAAGTTCCTCCATTGTACTTACAGTACCTAGCCTTTGCTCCTGTACAGAGTGGCTGCCCCAAAGACACTGTGTTCCACTTTGAAGATGAAGTGCAGACACACTCTTAAAAAGCAGGTCCTCCATTTCGAGGGTGAACAAAACACCACTTAACCAAGCATTCCGGCTGGTTAAATTTAGGACGAGGGAAACAAAACAAAACAAAACAAAACGAGTCCAGAATATTCTCTGGCATTGAGCCTGGGGTATTTTTCCTTTTAGAATGACTTGGGCACATTTTCATTCATGTGGACCTGTTGCCTCTCAGCTTTATATTCTGGGATGGGAGGTCAACAAGGACTGCTTTGTTGCTAAATCCAACGGGCAATTCTCAGTTATTAACCTACTTGACCTCTCCACAGCATCTGATGTGGACAGTTCTCTTTAGCACATTCCCTGGCTTTTTCTCCCTTTCCTGGTCTTTCTATTTCTGTCCTTTTAGTTGGTACATTGTGTAGTTAGATCTTGAGCCTTCCTCTCACATGGAACATTATCTTTGGGCTTTCTTATCCATGCCTGTGGCTTTCCTGGGAACTCCTAAACCAACATTTCTAGCCTAAATATTTCTTGTGAGCGTCACCCCGGAATGTCCAGTTGATCTTTTACCATCTTCACTTAGGTCCTACAGAGCTCACTCACCCTCAGCAGCCTTGTCCGGGATAGTTTTTTTTTTTTTTCTTTTTTTTTTTGTCAACTTTACATAAGCTAGAGTCATGCAAGGAGAGAACTTCCACTGAGAAAATGCTTCCATAAGATCCTATAGGGCATTTTCTTAATTACTGATTGATGAGGGAGGACCCAGCTCATGGTGGGTGGTGCCATCCCTGGGTTGGTGGTCCTGGGTTCTATAAGAAATTAGACTGAGCAAGCCATGAGGAGCAGGCCAGTAAGCAGCACCCCTCCATGGCCTCTGCATTAGCTCCTGCCTCCAGGTTCTGCAGTGATGGACTCTGATGTGGAAGTATAAGCCAAATTAACCCTTTCCTCTCCAAGTTGCTCTGGTCATTGTGTTTATCATAGCAAAAGAAACCCTGACTAGGGCAAGCCTCATGGAAGCCCATTCCCCTTGGTTCAGGTTTTCTTGCCTGGTACTACATCTCTGTGAAGGATACACCTGCCCATTTTGGTTCTAAAGCCAGAATTCCTTGCCTTCAACCTTCCTTTTGCTTACCAAGCCCTGCCGATGATACTCCTTCCATTCTTTCAGGAGCACTCCTGTGTTAGTCTGGTGGAGACCTTCTTGGAGCACGTTCAGTGTCTATCCCTCATACCCTCTCCTCTCATGGATCCCTTCTGCCAACTCTAGCCAGAAAGGCCTTTATAAAAGATAAAGGAAAGCTTGCAGGGTCCTGTTTAAATCTTTCAGTGACCACCCTGTGCTCTTAGGGTCTAAAGCCCATACTCCTTTTGCTTTGTTTCATGGGGCTGGAGATCAAACCAGGGCGGCATGTATGCGAGGCAAGTGCTCTGCCGCTGAGCTATAGCCCCAGCCCTCCGTGTTCATTCTAGTAAAGTGTGAGGACCCGTGTGATCTGGTCCCTGTTTAACCTATAGTAACATGTCACCCTCCCTCCCATTCTAAACTCCCACCTGTGCTTCCCATTGTTTTCTTCCGCAGCCTATGGTGCTTCTTACTTTAGGGCCTTTGTAAGTTTTGTTCTTTTTGCCTAGAACCCCTTCGTCACCACTTTTGCCTGAATCAGTCACCTTCCAGGTCACTTCCTTTGGGATTCTTCTCTGATTTCTTTGATCAACGTGGTCTGCCAAGAATAAGTGAGGTATTAGTCTGTGTTTCCAAATGTCACTCTTGTTTTCTCTATAGTAACACCCATCTGATACCCTATAATTTCTACATCCCCAGTGTTCAGTGTAAGGCTCGGTCGTATAGACGAGCAGCAAACACTGGTTGCATCAAATCTTTAAATAATTGTTTGTCTGGTTGGTTTTTTTTTTTTGACAATGTTTTCACCGTGTAGGCCAGGCTGTCCTTGAACTTGTAGTCTTCCTGCCTTAGCCTCCAGAGCGATGGATTTACAGGGATTACAGCTACCACACCCAGCTGTTGCACTGAAAATGGTTTATTTGTTGAGACAGTCTTCTGCAGCCCGGGTGGGCCTTGAACTATGTGACTGAGGATGGCTTTGAATTCCTAATCTTTCTGCTTCTGTCTCCTGGAATTGGATTTTACTGTGTTAGCAGCTGTGGAGGTTGCAGACCTACTTACCTAGTCTGGTTGAGCAATGGAGCTTGGTGTAAAGGATGGCTTTTTGGCGTGGATCTCTTACTGGAGGCTGGCTTTCCTATTTCTCCACTGCTCATTTCCTGGTTTAGCAGCCTGATTCAGGCGGCAACGCTGCACCTTAGTTGCTTCACATATCAATACGAATCCCTGGGCTTTCTAAAGGCAAGTAAGAGGGCCAGATGGTTTCGTTCATTCTCTCAGAACCTAGTAGTTTATGTATTAACTGTATTTCTTATAAAATGGTACTTCATGTTCTTTGGTGCTCTTGTCTCATTTGTCTTTATTGGTTTGTAAATTTTTATTATTGTTAATATTTGCCATAGATTTCACAATTTTTTTAAAAAAACTTTTTTCCTTTTCATTCAGTATTGAGCCTTGGGTCTAAACAAGCCAGGCAAGCTCTCTGCCATTGAGCTGCATCCCCAGTCCTTAACTCATCTGTCAGTTAGAAATGTTTGTACCTTTTTCAGTGGCAAGAGAAAAGTATTTGTTTATTTGCTTGAGATAGTGTGTCACACTACGTAGCCTCAGGCTGGTGTCAAACATGTAATCCTCCTGCCTCAGCCTCCTGAGGTCTGGGGATCGCAGGTTTGTACCAGCATACCTAGAAAAGCTATTTATTTGCTTATATTCTTACCCAACCACTTGCAAATGTGCGATCCATTCTCAGTTCACCTGTTGTGCCCAGACCGGCTACCAGACAGATTCGGCTTGTTAGGCTGTAGTTTGCCAAACCCTGAATAATACATTTACCAAATTTGAGCCATCTTTGGATTCCTGGAAGAAATACCACTTGACCATGAATAAACTGTTGGCTTTGGCTTGTGCATATTTAGGATTTTTGCATTGACATATTTGTAAGTCAGGTTGGTCTGTGCAAAGATTTCAAACCAGTGGTATGGCACAGATGTATTCTGATTGGCCTATAGCCTCTTTAAGTGAGTTGCCAATATTAAGAAAGTGGGAAATAATACATTAAAATGAACTTCCTTTCTAAGGAATGTATCAAGACTGGGAGCATTTTAGTCCAGTTTTACCCCCTTTTATGGATTTTCTCTATGGTGTGTTTTCTATTTTATTAACTTCTGTCTTTATTTTTTAGATTTACTCATGTGTGGGTGTTTTCACTGCATGTATGTAAGTGTACTAAATGCATGCCTGGTGCATATGGAGGTCACATGAGACTGGAGTTACAGACAGTTGTGAGTCACCATCTGGATGCTGGGAATAGAACCCAGGTCCTCTGGAAGAGCAGCTGGTGCTCTTAACCACTGAGCCATCTCTCCAGCCTTATTTTTGCTTTCTGTTGCTAAGATTATTTGTCTTTTGTCTTTGACTAACCTCTTACTTGGCACTGACAAATCTTCCAGCTTTTTGTTTTTGTTTTTGTTTGGTTTGGTTTGATTTGTGGGTTTTGTTTTGTTTTGTTTTGGTTCTGAAATAGTTTAAATTGCATTAGCATCTTCTGTTTCTTGATGGTCGTATAGAACCGACCTCTAAAACTAAATAGAATTTTGCAGATATAAGTTTGCTTTTGTTTCCTATTTTCTCTCTGGCTGGTGACCTGGTAAACACTATAGACCTGTATGTGAGCAGGAAGATCCTCTGTCAGAGCTGTAGATAGACACCTGGACTTTTCCTGCAGTTTTCTTTCCTGAAAGCCAGCCATTTCCCCAGACTTTTAAACTCACAAATTTGTAGACAAAGGTTATACTTGGGGCTGGAGAGATGGGTCAGCAGTTAAGAACACTTGCTGCTCTTACAGAGGACCTGGGCTTGTGTGGATCACAACCTTCAGTAAGGCTAGTTCTAGAGTATCCGATACCTTCTGTGGGCATGAGGCACACCCATGGTGCATATACACACATGCAGGCAAACACACATCCACATAAGATAAAAAATGAGTAAACCTTTTTAAAAAAGGTTTGACTGCTTTGTTTTTGATTGCTAGGGTCTCATGCCCAGGCTGGCCATGAATGACTGTGTGATAGGGATAGCTTTGAACTTCTCATTCTCTTACTCCATCTTCCAGATGCTGGGATTACAGGTGGTCATCACAGCGTCCGGGTTCTAAGGTGCTGAGGGCGAGCCCAGGGCTTTGTGCATGCTAGTCAAGCACTTACTGACTGAGCTACATCCCTAGACCGACAATTTTTTTTTAAATAATTAAGAAGTTATTGTCATATCTTAGGATCGTTTTTTCTTGTTTATTTGTAATTTTTCTTTTTCTTTCTTTTTTTTTTTATTTGTAGTTTTTCAAGGGGGTTCTGCTTTACTGGTCTTTTGAAAAACCAGACTTTGGTTTTATTGTTTGAATATTTTTTTTTTCCTTTGAACTTTCTCTGTTACTTCCTGTTAAGAGTTTCATCCGATTTGGACTTACCCTTCTAATTGTTTGAATGAACCTACTTTGTTGTTTCCTAAATAAAGTATTTTTCCTTGGAATTTTGGTAATCCATTGTTGATTTGTCTTTTCTTCCTGGCAGGACGTTATTAAAATAGTGGTCCGTTTCAGTTTCTTCTCCGGTTACTGTGATTGAAATGCTCTGACAAGGTCAAGATAGGGGAGACAGGGTTGCTTTCACTCACAGTTCCGGTGACAGCCCATCATTGCAGAGAGTCACCCCAGGGGGTCACATGGCTCCCACAGTCAGGAAGCAGAGAGCAAGGATCACTGGTGTTTGGTCCCCCTCCTTCCGCTCCATCCAGGACCTGCCAACAGAACAGTGCTACTCAGGGTGGGTCTCACCACCTCAGCTAACCCGACCAAGAAAACTCCTCATCGGTCAATCCAATCTAGACAGTCCCTCATGGCAACTCCTGTCCCAGGTGATCCCAGTCTGGCCAAGTTTACCCCTAAAATTAACCACCATGGCAGTCCAAGCATCCTGTCCTATTATTTTTTTTTAAAAACTAGTTTGGTTATTGGGCAAGAAGATATGTTACTCTGTGTTAGTCAGTGTGAAAATGTTCCCAAATCAGTCTTTTTAGTCCTCCCTTCTAAACTCAAATATTTCTGATTCTTACGAAGCCAGGCTATGATCGATCTATTCCTATGGATATGGTATATGTAGTTAGTATATTGAAGTGTGTTTTGTATATATTTGTATGGTATATATGTGTGTTCTTGTGCCTGTGCATCAGGAGCATGTATAGTGTATGTGTGTGTATGTGTACGTGCACGTGTGTTCACACATATGGAGTATGCATTTGTATGGACATATATGTATGTACATGATGTATTATGTATCGCTCTCACTGGGACTGAACACTCCTTTCAGGGGGCATATCTAACTTCTGCTCTCGATCCTCAGGTCTGCAGCACTTTGGAACTCAGTCCCCTGTTTGCATCCGTTGTTTGAAGCTAGAGCTGTCCATTTTCTCTGGCTGGATGGAGTGCCCACAGCAGGATACTTCCTTGGCCAGAAAGGATGCCTGGACCCAGACCTACCCACCTAGGAGGAGGATCAGGCGTGCGCAGGTCCAGGGTATAGGTAAGTCTATCTGTCAGTGGGTTAGGACTAGGAGGGTGGGCTGCTTCTGCTAAGGGTAGTAGTGTTCATGGCTCAGGGGGATGAGGTGGAGGCGAAGAGCAGGACAGGGGTTCAGAAAATACCAGGGGTCAAATAGTCCACTGGCCTTTATAGTATGTGGCTCATTTGCACTTGACTATGTATTTGCTAACCTCAGGTAGACTTCTCCAGTTTCTGCTCCGCTTTCCCGGCCCCACCCAACCCCCATGGGCAGCTGAACTTATGGCATCCAATTTCTTGTCCTCATAAAGGCGGGTCTGTTGCCCATGCCTGCTCTTGGCCATGGGGCATGTGTGGAGGCCATGGAAGAACAAAGGGTAATGGTCTTTGGGGGCAGACAGACTTGAGTTCAAATTGCAGCTCTGCAAATCTTGGGCAAGCTGCCTTCTCTTTCTGCCTGAGGTTCAGATATCTCCCTGGCAAATTTTAGCTAACACTTTTAAGGCTTACTGTGAAGTCTAAATGGCACGTGTGTGAGTTGCTCAGCTCGGCTCCTGGCACTATATTCTTGCATTCCCCTGATCTTGTCTTGAGTGGCTCACCGAACCACAAATATCCACTGGCAATGAAGTCGGGACCAGCAACAAACTCTTAACACTTCCCGTTTTTAGGTTTACATGAGACCAACAGCTTTCTTTCCCACAGTGGCAGCAGAGATTTGCAGAGCAGATGTCTTGGTGTGAAACTGCTCCCTCGAGGTGTCTCATGAATGTTTGCCGACAGATCCATGCAAGGGCTGACCTTCCTTCTATCTGCCTTCCTGCACCAGGTTGGGAAGACTGAAAGGCCCTACCCTGCACTGTATCTGCAGATGGAGAGTCTTGCTCTTCTGTCTGATGGCGCCAGGCTGCAGATGGGAAGCCCCGAGGCTGGATGGAGCAAGCTGCTCCTCTCTGGACCTGTGCCACGTTGCTCTCATGAAAAGGAGGCTCCAGAGAGCGATCCAGGCTGCATGCAGCCTGGTGCGGGCAGCCTGTCTATGTGCAATTTCATGTTCCCCGATCCCATGCTCTCTTGGGCCACTCCGGAGGGCAGGCACTCCTTTGCTCCAGGCTGGTCTGGCGATTACAGGTCTGAGCTTCAAAGCCGGTTACAAACCTAACTAATTGCAGCCTGGGGGAGCTGGGCGAGCAGGCCAAGCTTGCTCAAGTGGGCAAGCCAGGCGGCGGGGCCAGAGGTGGGTTGGCACCTGCAGCTTGAGATGCGGGTGCTGGAGCTAGGGTTCCTGCGGGATCACCCGAGAAGGAGCCTCCTCTGGTGGCTAGTGGCAGTCCTCCCTGCTCCAGGAGCCCACGCCTCCCCGGATCTGGCCCGCGTCAGCTAGGTCAGGTGGAAATCTCCCCATTCAAACCAGCGCGGGCCAATCAGGGGCTGGCGCGCCCGGCCGTTCCAACGCGCCGTGCAGCCGGCCTGGGATCCCGCCCGCCTGGGAGACGCCGCCGGAGCAAGGGGGAACGGCTGAGTCTGCTGCCTGGGTTACCTGCAGCTACACAGTCACCGCCTGGGGACAGGCCCTCCTGCCCTGGCCGCAACAGGGACGCCATGGAGCGCTCCCTGCACCGCGTCTCCCTCGGGAGCCGGCGCGCCCACCCGAACTTGTCCTTCTATCTCACCACCTTTGGTAAGTGCCTCTGGGCCAAGCTGCCAAGGGACCTCTTCCTTGGCAATCCAAGTCAGAAAGGCAAGCGCCCACCATGGCAGGGAGGCTGCGAGCAGGTGCTCTTTCCGTCGGGACACCTTCTCTGGCCCTTTCCTCCAGGCCCAGCAAGTCAATGGACACCACCTGCTGCCGGCCTCCGCTGCCAGCTGCAGTTGGTTCTGCCTCACTTGGCTGGAATAATCATGCCCCAGTTCATCTTTCAGAGGCCTGCCTTGTAACCACGGATCTCCCCATTAGCCAGCTCTCAGGTTAAATCAGGGTCTACTGTGTCAGGACAGCTCAATCTCCCGCTTCCTTTGGCTCAGGGACTAGATGGGAAGGGTAAGTCCAGGGGGCTTTGCCGTCTTGTGGGCCCACTTTGGAGGCTGTAATCTAACCTCTCCCCGTTGGACATCTAACTCACGATCGATGGAGATGGGAGCCGTCTCTTCTCCAAGACAGACCCTAGGAGAGCATCAGTGCTCAGGTGAACAGAAAGGAACAGTAGGCCCTACAAAGTCCCAAAGTTGCAGACTCTCTATTCCTCCAAATCCCAGCTGGACAGCAGCTGTCCCAAAGGCCTGTGCAAACCTGGCCTTCCAAGGAAGCACAGTAAGGGTTGCACCCCTTCTGCAGATCACAGCCCTGCTCAGCTCTTCATTTCCTCCATGCCTGGAGCGGCTTGTTCCTCCTCCGTAGTAAGAACCACTGACAGGAGGGTCTTTCTCTGGCCAGCGGTGGGCTTTGATAGCTGAGTGCAAGCCTTCCCAGCAACGCTCTTTTAACTTGTCTACAAGTTCCTTAGGAAGTTGGCGTGGGTCCTGCAACAGAAGCAGACTTTACCCAGATTCCAAAGGCAGAGCACACGAGCAATTGGGCCCTCAGGAGGGTTCTGGCTTCCCTGCTCTCCAGCTTATTCCAGCACCACACATTTGGCTCTTCACAGTTTGTGTACACACACACACACACACACACACACACACCCAGGACAGAGGGGTAATGGAAAAGCAGCAGGTTGAACTCCTAGAGATGGGCTGCAGTCTGGCTGCCTGGACTTCGCTGGTCCTGGTGCTGGAGGATAACAAGGAGGAATTTACTAACCATGTGTTTGTTGAGCGCTCACGAGGTGCATGGATGTCTCCAGTGTGTCACCTGAATCGTTTCATTTAATGTTCCCAAATCCTACGAACCAATCCTATGAATCCCAGTGGGACACAGGGCTCTCGGAGACAAGGGAGATTTCCAGCTGAGAGGGTCAGGGAGCTGTAGCCTTTTCCAGGTCTCCATTCAAAAGTGAATATAACCACTCTAGCTTACATTCGCTAGGTATCTCCACCTGCTCCTTCTTAATTTTGTCAAAATCGACATCATTCTGTGTGTACAGTCCTGAAACACAGTCCTTTCTGCTGCTGGTGTGATGTGAATATTTCTCTGCATTCGCTCTTGTGTTCTTTTGTTCAACTAATCTCTCTTCCAGACTGGGGCAGGGGAGGGTCCAGTTCCAGCAGGGTGTGGATCCTCCAGGCTGGCCATGGCTTCCGGGTTAGGAATGATGGCTATCAAGTGGATAGGCTGCTTGGACCCGTGACTGTCACCTGAGTGTTCCGGAGGAGGCAGGCAGGCAGAAACTGGGGAGAAAGGGGAGCCACCTGCTTGTTTTATGCAGTTTCTTCTTAGATCTTTTTGACACTAATTTGAATGCTTGGAAAATGTTTCCAGTAATAGTTCTGTTTCCTGGGGTTCCATTTGCCATGGTGACCTTATTTTTGGGCTGCTAATTGTTACTGGGCACTAAGTGACCTTTGATCATGGGTCCATGGAGATTCCTGTTAAGACCAGAAGCGTTTTTGGACTTTTAGTTGTGCTGGTGGAGATTGAACCCAGGGCTCCAACACTAGGCAAATGTCCTACCCTACTGGGTTATGTTCCACCCCAGCATACAGGCTCCCAGGATCCTCTCCCAGAGAGTAAGCTTTAACAACTAGGAGTGGATACTGAGAATCTAACCTTTAAAGACCTCCTAGGGGTATTTTGAACATGAGCCAGACTTGGGAGCTATGGATTCCAGATCAGTTTTGGTAGCCAATGTGGGTACCATTTGATGCAAATATCTTTGCTGAGTTTCTTAGTTCCTTGGCCTCTCCCCAACACACCAGGTTGCCCCTGGCCCTCAACAGTGGGCTTTACCTTGGAGGGACCTGGTGACGATGCCGCACACATTTAAAGGAGGCAGAAGCATCTCTGGAAACACAAAGGGAAAAAGTATTTCAGTCAGAATTGCCTTCAGGAAGCCTCTCTCTCTCTCTCTCTCTCTCTCTCTCTCTCTCTCTCACCCACACACACAGAATGGGTCCCGTGAGCACAACCCCTGTTCCCCAGGAAGGGGCAGACCAAGTAGCACATGGATGGCCTCATTGCTTCTGAGAATTCAGCTGACTTCAAAGGAAGGTCTAGCTAAGCTGAGGCCAGGGCCCAGCTCTTCCTTCTTTGTTGTAATTTCATGTAATCTGAAGAAGTCATTGTAAGTGTCCGTGGTTGTATCTTCCAGAATCATGCCTCTTATTTCGATTAGGGTATTCGCTAATTCTTTGGTAAGAGTTCTGCTAAGATATGACTCGTATGAACAACTCATTGGAAATGCACAACTCCATGCTTTTGAGTACATTTGCGGAGTTATGCAACTATTACTGTGATCAATTTTAGAATAATTCCATCACCCTAGAGAGAATGTGCCCTTTAGCTTATTATTTCCAATCCCACCCCTCCCTCATCTCCAACCCCAAGAAATCACTACTGTGTTTTCTACCTCAATACACATGCCTCCTTGAGGGGATTTTATGTAAATGGAGTCAGGTGTGTTTTTCTATGACTGACTCCTTTCACTTGTGTTTTCAAGGTAGGCTCATGTGGGAGCACGTAGCAGTACTCCATTTAAAAATATTTTTCACATTTATTTATTGTGTGTGTATACATGTGCCCCATAGCACAAGTGTGGAGGTCTAAGGACAACTTGTAGAAGCTGGTTCCCGTTTGTCATCTTGTGCATCTTGGGCATGACACAATGTGTGCCTAGAACCCCGGCACTGGGGGATTTTGGTGTGGCGTGGATCATCACTGGGCCTTGCTGGCTGCCAGCTTAGCCTAAAAAAGAACCTCGATGAGACTGACATGGTCTGCACATCCTTAATCCCAGCACTTGGAAGCAGAGGCAGGCAAATGTCAGTTTGAGGTCTCGTCTACAGAGTGAGTTCCAGGACAGCCAGGACTATACAGAGAGACTCTGTCTTAAACAAATACAACACAACACAGAACCACAACAAAAATGGTTCACTGAGAAACTGTCTCCAGGGAGCAATAAAGGAGAGCAGCTTACCGCCTCCTTTGGCCTCTGCATGTACACACACAGGTGTACACATATGTATATACCAAGCACACATGCTCACAGTAAACAAACATTTTAAAGATGTTTTTTAAAGCAAGTTTGTTTGTTTGTTTGTTTTTAAGCAAGTACCATAGCTATGTGGTTTTATTTTTGGACCTTCTGATTTATTTCGCCATCTGCTATTTTGACATTACCAACATACCACACCGATTTGATTACTGTTGCTTTGTGGTAAAATTTAAAACCTCAAAGCACAAATCCTTTAATAATAATAATCATCATCATCATCATCATCATCATCTTCTTCTTCTTCCTCCTCCTCCTCCTCCTCCTCCCTCCTACTCCTCCCTCCTCCTCTTCCTCTTTTTCTTCTATGTTATTTTGGTTGTTCTGGATTCATGGAATTTCTGTATGAAATCTAGGTGCAATTATTTTATATAGAAAAATCCAATTTATAAAACTGTTAGATACTTACAGAAAATCTTCTTGAAAGAATACCAAGTTTTTAGCTTGCCCAATAAGCCATATCACTGCCCTCCCTGGGGTCTCTAGCATCCTAGAAATGGCAAGTGGTCAGGAGAGAGCACAGGGTGCCTTTCCTCCAGGGTATCTGGGCTGGGAGATGATGGGCAGCCAGGGAATGTGTTATGAAGGCTGAAGGTAGCTATGGGCACAGATGATAACACCAAGTCCCTTTAGAAATGTCACTCCCAGGGCTGGAGATATGGCTCAGAGGTTAAGAGCGCCGACTGCTCCTCCAGAGGTCCCGAGTTCAATTCCCAGCACCCACATGGTGGCTCATAACCATCTGTAATAAGATCTGGCACCCTCTTCTCTATATATAATAAATAAATAAGTCTTAAAAAAGAGAAATGTCACTCCCACTGAACCTGAAAGGTGACAGCTATGGGAACAGTCCCAAGGTAGGCTCATCAGAGGGAAGCATGCTTCTGAAGGTGGAGAGGGCTGAGGGATGGCACACGTTTGCTGGTTGTCCTTTCTTTTTCCATGTCTGTTGTGGTAGTGGTATTAACTAGGGCCCTGCCTTCCCATGTTATGCCTCTCTTTGAAGCCCCAGAGGAAACAAATCTGTTTTTGTGCTGAGAATGAAGCTCGGGACAGATGCCCACCAGCTGCTCCCTGTGTTGGGCAGAGTAAGGTCAGTGCTCTGAACTGGAGACCATTGATGTGTCCCTGCCAACTGCCATCAGCCCTTGTTTCTAGCCCTGTTGCCCCGAGCCTGGCAGACTCATTACGCTTGGCTCAGGAAACCCATCCATTTCTCTAGAGTTCGTAATTTGCTGGGCAGAGTCCTCAGCGTTGATTTGTTTTCCTGTCATTTGTAGTCCATCTGCTTGGGAGTATTGAGAAATTCCTCAATGTTGCTGTTCGTTTCCAGCTCCTTGTTCTCTTTCAGTTCCTCCATCTACATCCTTTTCCAACCTTTGTTACTATGGTGTACGACACTCATACGAAAAGCATCCCTGTATTAATATAAAGTACCCGTATGGACGGACACACACACACACACACACACACACACACACACACACACACACACACACACACTAGCTCAGGCATTCTTCCGGCTTTCACATGGGTGCCAGAGATCCAAATTTTGGTCCTTCCACGTGGCCAGCACTTTTATTGTCTTGAGACGTATCCCAGGTCCTGTTTTCATTAAGATAAACTATCATGACATTGTATATCTCAAGCAGGCCTCAAATTTACAATTCTCTTGCCTCTGCCTCCCGGATGCTGGGATTACAGGCGGGTGTCACTGAGCCCAGCTTTGGCCATGGTTTCAATGTTTATTTTGTGTTTTGGTCAGGGACCATTCTCTGAATCCTTTAGTTCTTTGAGGTTTGTTGAGATTTGCTTGCAAGAGGTGGGTCACTGGTCACTTCTCCGCTGCTTCTCTGATCATTCAGGTTTCTTATCCTTATATCTGACTCCCAAGTTTTTATTGATAAAGAATAATTAGATAAGCACTTCGGGAAAACATGATGTGTTATAAGAGCCTCGTGTGTCCTTGAAGAGAGCTTTACAGTCGGTGGGTGCAGTGTTCCAGTACGTCAGCTCAGGTCAGGCTTGGTCATTGTGTTGTCCCCATGTTCTACATCTCTGTTAGTTTCTCTCCCTGTTTGCTCTGCCTGTTATCAAGAAACAGATGTTAGCATCCCTGCTGTAGTTGTAAACTTGTGCTCCTCATTGTCAGCCTTTCCTTTATACGTTTCAGAGTTATCTCAGGAACATATGGATTATAATTATTCCTTTTTTTGGGGAGTAGAAACTTTTATTATGAAGCCTTCGGTTGTTACAAGCCTTCTCTTTATTTCTTTTCTTTCTTTTTATTGTAGTGGAGCTACAGTCCATGTTTCCTGGCACTGACTTTTTTCCTCAGGCCCAGCCTTTGCCTGGCCTGTCTTTTTCTGTCCTTTGACTTTCCATCCTGTGTCTTCATTCTTTAGGTGTTTGGAGTCTACTGCAAAAGGCGGCCATGGAGGTGTTACCTTTTCTCCTCATCCAGAGGTTACAAAAATGTCTCTTCTTTTGCTTGTCGGGTGCTAGAGCCACTAACAGCCCAGGACTGCCTTTCTTCTTACAGCTCTCATCTCCATATGTTGCCCAAGTTGAGTCTCAACTGACTACACAGCCCAGGCTGAGCTTGAACTTATGACAGGGGCACGTCCTGTGCCTGGCTCTTGGGATTAACTTGATTCAGTGTCAGGGACTGAGACTATTTGCATTGAGATGCCATTCTTTGAGGATCTGTGTCTGGTTGCAGTTCACCCTGTTCCAAAGGAGCAGCCTTTAGGGTCCCAGTGCAAAAAGCAGGGGTTCAAAAGAACCTCATTTTTATCCTGTGACTGCTGGTCTCCAATCCTGTTTCTTGAGCCCTAAGGGCCAGGCAGAAACCCTGTTTAGCTTCTCATCACCAGAATTCAGAGACAGCCCAGTAGAAAATCGGCCTGGGGAAACGCCAGACCTGTGTTTGGCTCCCCATGCCGTGTACTACAACATGCATGTGGAGGTCAGAGGTAACTTGTGGGAGTCAGTTCTCTCCTTCTACCATGTGGGTCTCATATGTCAGACTCGGTCCTCAGCCTTGGTAACAAATGCCATACCCACTGAGCCACCTTTCTGGCCTCAGTGATTAAAAAACAAAAAACAAAAAACAAAAAACCCATGTTGTTTATTTATGTATATGTGCGTGTGTGCCTGCATGCATTTATGTGTACCATGTGCATGCCTGTGCTTGTGGAGGCCAGAAGACGGCGTGGGATCCCTTGGAACTAGAGTTACAGGAAGTTGTGAGCTGCCTGATGTGGATGCTAGGAACTGAACACGTGTCTTCTTGAAAGAGCAGTCAGTATTCTTAGTTACTGAGCTGGCTCTCCAACCCCTCCCCCAAGATGTCTTCTATCTTTTTTCTTCTCCCTCTCTCCCTGGTCATTTCGGTGTCATGTCGTTGCACTGGGCACTTTAGATGTGAATCGGAAGTGTGTTACTGTGACAGTTCCCACTGTGGACTGGTGAGGCAGGAGTCACCCCAGGTCTTACAGACGCTCAAACCCATAGGTCCATGCTTCCTATCTTGTGTTTTCTGCACTAGGTTTGTTCTTCTGGAAAATGTTATTTGATCACTTAAAAAAATTCCACAAGTGTAAAACTGAATGAAAATAAATCCTGAATTCCCTGTGGGTCATAAAGCTGTCAGTGTGTACAATGAGAGACATCCATCGTTCCAGAAGAACCGTGGGCAAGAGAGTTGCAGTGTGAAGCAGCTAAGGCTACTGAGGAGTTTACAAGATGCTGGAAAGTAGACATTTCCCGACTAAAATGATATGACTTTTATGTGTGATTAAGAAATAATTATAGTAAAGTGAAAGGGAAAAAATCAGAAAAGGCAGAATGCCGTGAATTTTCTACACACAATAGCAGTGTGTACAAATGGGCACGCTGGAAAAGCATCTGCAGAGGACGAAGCATCCTGAGCGGATGTGTGGCTTGTACCGGGCTCAGAGTGGACAGTTCTCATTCTAGTTTCAGCAGGAATAGTTACAACTGACCAACTTTTTAAAAACATGTGTATAGTGGGCATGTGTGTACATGTGTGTGCATGTGTGTACATGTGTGAAGGCCCAAATTTAACATTGGTTGTCTTCTCTAGTTGCTCTCCACTTTATTGAAGCAAGGTCTTTGGCTGAACTGAATGCTCACAGAACTTGGCTGGTCTCTGTCTCTGCCTCCCAAGTTCTGGGGTTACAGGCAGCAACCATGCCTGCCTGGCTTTTTACGTAGGCTCTGGGGATCTGAACTCTGGTTTTCACAATTGGGCAACACGAATCTTTATCCACAGAACTGTCTCCTCAGCCCCTCTACCAGCACTTTTTATTAAGAAAATCAAAGAACTCAAAATACAAAAAGTCTTCCGTTCTTAGTTATAATAGTATTTTTTTTTTTTTTTTTTTTTTTTTGGAGCTGAGGACCGAACCCAGCGCCTTGCGCTTGCTAGGCAAGCGCTCTACCACTGGGCTAAATTCCCAACCCCTATAATAGTATTTTTTTAACACTGTGTTTTTTCTTTCTTTCTTCAATTCTTAAAACTGAAAAATTGCCTCAGAATTGAGATCAGACTTAATTGCCCCAACTGTGGAGACAATTCATCCCAGAGTTTATTAGCCAAACTGAACAACTTTATCTCACTGTTTGTGTGAGTCTGGAGGTTGGAAGTAGCTGAGAGGAATGGTTTTCCTCAGAGTTTCTTGCAGGGCCTGAAGCCAAGATGTTAGCCAGGGACTCGATTATCTGAAGGTATTAAGCAGCCAGAGGTCCCTCTCGGAGAGGCCGTATTCACGTGACTCACGTGACTCGTGGCAGGAGGCCCCGTTCCCTGCTGCTCATTGTTAGGAGACTCTGTCTTTTGTCACTCTGTCCTCTTCATGGGGCTGCTTGGCTTTGCCCAGGCCACTGGCAGCTGGCTTCCTCCTGAGTGAGCCCTGAAAGTGTGAGGAAGAACCCCAGATAGGACAGAGAACCGATTTAAAATGGACACGGGATTTTTTGACAGTTTAAACATTAAAAAATTTATTATTATTATTGTGTGTGCATGTATGAAGTGTGTGTGTGTGTGTGTGTGTGTGTGTGTGTGAGAGAGAGAGAGAGAGAGAGAGAGACAGAGACAGAGACAGAGACACAGAGAGAGAGACAGAGAGAGAGGTGGGGGGTGCGGCGGGAAGAGAGAGAGAATCCGTGTACTCCACAGTGCGTGTACCGAAGTCAGAGGACGATTTTCAGGAGCTGGGTCTCTCCTTCACTGTGGGTTCTGGGATCGAACT
>CABHPP010128576.1:3711-41733 GCA_902168425.1 Peromyscus attwateri | reverse complement strand
TCCAGGGGCTTCCCATTCATCTTCTCACGGGTCTTTTTATTGAACAGAGATTGGGAAAGACATGCTGATTCTAGCTGGCTAGAAAGAGGTAACAGCCTAGCAGAGTGGATAGGCTGGGGAGGTTCCAGCTGGGTGGGAATTTGCCAAATAGCTTTTTAAAAGAGGCTGAGGAGGCCAGCCAATACTGTATCTTCAAAGTCAGTGTAATGCAAAAGTAAGGTCAGCCAATCCCACCGAGGGCAAAGGTGTGACCCTGGGGAGAGGTGAAATGCCTCCCTAGTCTTTAGAGAGACTGATTTCTGAGGCTGTAGCTACCGCCGCTGCCACCCCCCATTTTTCTTGTGACCTAAATCCTCCCCTGAAGCCGAGCTGGGCTCTAGGCCAGGGTGTCAGTCATGGACAAAGGCACCCTGTTTTAAAGGCCTGGCCACTGTGCTTGCCTGTAAGGTCTGGCAAATGGTGGAGGCCTCCCCCAGCTGATAACATAGAAATATACAAAGAAGGCAGCCCCTCCCAGGACACTAGCAACACTGCCCCCTCAGGTTTCCACTGCATGGTGACAGAGCTGTGTCCCCGAGGCCGCTTGGTTCTGGCTGATTGTGTGGTGGGTGCTGGGCTAAGTTCTTCCTCCAGCTGACCCCATTCTGGCTTTGTTTTTCCTGGCTGATTGGAAAGTCCCCTTTCCTCGGGGTCTTTGGACCAAGAGTGAATAATATCCCAATGTGGCCGGCCCTCTTTCTCTCTCTGTCTGCTTTCTCCTCTGGCTTCCCAGCACCCTGGTGCCTCTGTCATTGAGGGGGCAATGGCAGAAGACCCAGCGGGGCTGGGGGACCCACTGCTGTGCAGAAGGGAGATGGATCTTTTAGTTCTGTAGGACATTTCTGCTCCTGTGGAATACTGTCATCTGCCTGTCATCTGGTCACCGTGAAGGCATGGACAGTGCAGATGACATGTGGGGTGTACATTCAAGGCAGTCAGGCCTCTCCGTGGGCCTGGAAGGTCCAGAAAGAAAGAGGAAAGGGTGAAAGAATAGGCTGGCCTTAGATGCCTTCACTGTATGTGGGAGGTACGTCAGGTGGGAAATGGGGGGCGGGCAGGGCCACAATGGCAGGAGTCTGTGAGACATTTCTAGGTGTCAGTAGGTACATCCTTCTGGCTTAAACAAGAGCTGTGTATGTACATGTGCAAGAGAATCTGTGAGGAGGGCATCCAGGAAGCTGGTGTGAGGGTAGTTATAGGGGCAGTGTCATAAGCCATTACCTCACAGAGCTTTGCAACTACTTGGGCAAAGGCTGTGTAGAAATTAGCATTTGGAGAATTAATGTGGATATAATGGGGAAGACTAGAAAGGCCAGGGGAAGGGACCATTTAGGGGTTGTGAGTTCTGGACTACAGTGGATGACACAGGGGACTAAAAAGGTACCGAGGGACAGACGTCAACCACATCCTGCAGGAAAAATTGACACAGGCCCCTGAGAGACCAGAAGGACCATGGTATTGAGGAAGACACAGAGAATCATGCACAAAAGCCTGGTATGGGTGGTATTGAGGAAAATACACAGGGTCATGGAAGAATGTCTGGTGTGGGCAGAAGGCTTAGCCTCTAAAGTGTCCTCAAAGAGACCTTGTTCATCTGACCACTTGTGTGAGGAGGAAAGCGGAGTCCACAGTCAGATAGGACTCTCCCGTGCCTTCCTCTCACACTCTGGGCTCCTCTTCCAGAAGGTTCTCCTTAGCCTGACTGCACACTTGGCTCAGCTTCTGGTGCCAACTAGTTTAAAGAGTAGGACTTTCCTGGCCCAGGCTCTCTGCTGAGCTCTGACTACAGCTTAGAACAGAGCTCTCTGGCTTCTCTTGGCTAAGGATTCAGCTGTCCTGGAGGTGGGGAGAAAATGTAGCCCTGTTTGGAAGGCTCTGTTTAGGAAGTGAGACCAGGAGTTCTACCTGAGAAAGAAGGAGAGAGAGAGAGAGAGAGAGAGAGAGAGAGAGAGAGAGAGAGAGAGAGAGAGAGAGAGAGAACAGAAATAGAAGAGAACTTTCTGGAAGTTAAAACAGGCAGCCCGAGTCGTCTCTTTCTTCTAGTCCAGGTCCCTTGAGACAGCTGCTTGTATGATTGATGGCGACATTTATTTGCTGCTGTTTTCCTGGGATCATAGATCTCTAATAAATGCCCGTTGCCCTGCCGGAGAACACTGATGGCATTGTAAGGAGTACATTTTCATTCTGAGGGAGTTGCAAGACATTGAGTCAGCAGAGAACTGGCAGGAGACAGGTGTGAGAGCCACCAAGGAGTTGGGGGTGGGGTAAAGTCACCCCAGCCTGCTGCTCACTAGTCACCCTCTCTCTGCACCTGTTTTTTTTTCTCAGCTGTGTGATGAGGTTGCCACACCAGAGCATCTCCATGCTCCTCTTAGTACGTTGGCATTCTGTGACGTATGCTGTGATCCCAACCTGGTGTGGAGTTCAGGCATCAGATGAAGGGAACAATGAAAACTGCCCTTTGGGGACATGGCAACCTCAGAACTGGCCATCTCCAGCCTCTCAAAGACTTGGATAGGATTCTGGACTTACAGGCCGCTGTCAGCATAACTTCATGTTCTTTTCTGGCTCTTACCAAATTAAGGAAAATACTTTGAAGAGAGGTCATTCAGGGCAAACTTTCAAATATTTTAAAAAGCAATTGAAGCCTTGGAAGGGTTGAAAGGACATTTTATGTGGAATTGAGATAATGTAGTCAGAAGTTTTCCTGTGTCCTGCCTGGTCCTACAGCTGCTAGGATCCAAGTAAACACGCAGAGGCTTATGTTACTTACAGATTGTATGGCCTAATGGCTCAGGCTTTCCCTAGCTGGCTCTTATAACTTAACCCATTTCTATTAATCTATAAGTTGCCATATGGCTGTGGCTTACTTTCACACCTTGCTTCTCCTGGTGGTACTGGCATCTCCCCCTCCTCTCCTTTCTTCTCTCCTTATATCTGCTTGGACTTCCTGCCTGCCTCTAAGCTGTCTTGCCATAGGCCAATGCAGCTTTATTTATCAACCAATCAGAGCAACACATATTCACAGCATACAGAAAGACATCCCACAGCAAGATAGAGCTGATAAAACTCATCTGTTTTGGTAGTGGGGTCTAGACCAATGGTTCTCAACCTTCCTAATGCTGTGACCCTTTAATATGGTTCCTCATGTTGTAGTGACCCCCACCATAGAATTATTTTGCTGCTACTTTGTAACTTGGCTATTGTTGTGAATCATAATGTAAATATCTGATATGCAGGATATCTGATGTGCAACTCCCAAAGGAGTTATGACCCACAGTTTGAAAACTACTGGTCTAGAGTCTACTCAGCAGACCCTCTTGATGCCTGCCCAACTCCCAGGCTCCTCCACAGAATCCATAGACCAGTGGTTCTCAACCTTCCTGATGCTGCGACTCTTTAATACAGTTCCTCACGCTGTGGTGACCCCCAACCATAAAATGATTTTTGTTGCTATTTCATAACTGTAATATCGCTACTGTCATGAATCAGAGTGTAAATATCTGTGTTCTCCAATAGTCTTAGGTGGCCCGTGTGAAGGGGTCATTCAATTCCCTCAGGGCTTTGAGAACCACTGCCATAGACTCTGAGCAGGGTAGTTTAACAATGGCCAACCTAAGGGCCAGATGGGCTAAAGAGAGACATGGGGATAAGCAAGGTTCTAGATTCCATGTTCATGATATGGAACGTCCTCCCTACAAGGAGTAGTAAAGGGAGTCTCCTGTGTCTGCGACGAGGCGCTCATTGAAGACAGCCAACACGTGTTCATTGAACATCGCAGAGTGACTGTTATGGGAAGACCCTCTCCCTACCATCAGACATTTCTTCCAGCAGTTAAGATTTGCAAAAACTTAGTCATATTCTAAGGAACCGAAACGTTTCTCAGCCTTTGTTCTAAAATATCAAGCAAGCTAACTTTCTTCTCCACTTAAAGGGATGTTTCTAGAATGAGTTGCATATCACAGACTGGAGCTTCACATCCAGTTGGAATTCCTTCTGCGTGTCTTCCTGCTCCTAGGATGCTGGACTAAAGATGCTATCTGAAGGTTTAAGTGGATGGGAAGCCCTCCGTGTGCTGGCTCTTTTAGGAGTACCTACTGTTCTGGCTGTGGATGTTTCTAGAACAGGGGCTCCACATCCAGCCTCTTGCTCCATGAGTATCATAGCTCATCAGTGGGTTCTTGTGTCTCTTTGACTCTGGGGTTGGAGAATTGGTAGTGGGCTCTAGATTTGAGTAATTCTGTGTGCTACACTGAATTCTCTGCCATTCTGATGACAAGATGGGAGGTCCTGTGGCAGGTGAGTTAGGATCTGAGGGTGACTTCTGATGACCCAGTTATCGCACCCATCACTTGCCTGTAAACACCTAACTGTAGGATAGTCTTTTGTGTAAAGGCACAAACATTGATGTTTTTGGCCCAGGTCAGCACTCCTCAGTAAGCAGGATGCTTTGATCATCTTTTTGTTTGTTATTGAAGAGACTAACGTTACAGAGTTTCGGTTCTCATCTCTTCAGCAGCAATAACCTCAATGTCTCATCGACATTTGGGGCCTTGAATGTCTGCATTGGTTCCTGTATTCTCAATGACTAATATCTGTTTCAGGATTGGAAGTCCTTTCTCCGTTTATCACTTTCTCCTCACAGTTGCCATGGGAAGTCATTAGGGAAAGTTCACTGTAATTGCAAGATCCCAAGGTCATGGGAGGCATGTGGGAATGTGATGAGCTTCCGGGTAGGATGCTTCATGCATGAGGAAGGATATAGCACCTGACCTTTGCAGAATGGAATGTATGGAGGCAGATGGGCAGTAGTAGTCTTTAACAGCGTGGCCCATCAAGGGGACTGTATAGAATCAAGACTGCTGGTGTGGGATATGGAAATGGTTGCAGCTAGGGCTGAGGCAACTTATAGGGCCTCTACAAAGGGCCTGGCACTCCTGCCCAAGGGAAAGGTATTTTTTTATATTTTTATTTATTATTTATTTATTTTCTTGTTTTGAAACGTTTTCATACAATATATTCTGATCATGCTTATCTCCTCACCCAACTGCTCACGTATGCATATGTTCCACACCTCCCCAACTCTACTCCCTTTCTTTATCTTTAGAAAACAAATAGGCAAACAATCAAACAAACAGCATGCACACACACACACACACACACACACACACACACACACACACACACACTAAACTGGAAACAATAACATACAAGCAAAAAGACCAATAAGACAAAAAAAAAAAAAACCATGCCCAAACAAAGCAATATGGGACAAAAGTCTATGAAAATACCACCGAGCTCATTTTGTGCTGTCCATCTGCTGCCAGACACAAGACCTGCCCTGAAGTCAGGGCAGCGAGACTCCATTGGCAAAAACCATGTTTTCCTTTGAAAGCAGATGTCAATTGCAGATAGCTACTTGGTTAGGGGTGGGAGCTCATGTCTACTTCCTCCAAGGGTGATTTATTTTCTTCATAGATATCATTTATATCTCTTCACAGATAGAGAGCTATCTGACTAAAGGACCACACTTTGACAGGCAAAAGGAGCGAGATTAGAAGCAGAATTGTCTTTTAGAGCAGCAGCGGGGTAACTGTGCCTGAGAAAATAGCTACTGGAATGGATTTTAAATTAAATCCTGCTACAGAGAACAGTGCATTCCCAACTACCCGGACCTGACCATTATATGCTGGGTACACGCTGTATACATGTTATACTCTACTTCCAACACATGTATAGTTACGATGTCAAAAGAAAGAAGCAAGAGAAGGCAGGAGGCTTGATGGCCGTTCAAGTATGAGTTGGCTAACAGATGACAGAGGGAGCCAAAGGGGCTAGAGCATCCAACCAAAGTGGAGGCTCATGGGAGGAGCAACCTAGGACCTTGACGAGTTGGGCCAATGGCACTCATTGAAAAAGGCAACTCTAGAAAAGGCGGGTGTTTGGTTACACTGGTTCTGAGGTTACCTGGCAGCCAACTGGTTAATTGGTCTGGAACTTGAGGTCTGTTTGAAGGTGTACACTTGATATTTTTATTTATTTATTTATTTATTTATTTATTTATTTATTTATTTTCCGGAGCTGAGGACCGAACCCAGGGCCTTGTGCTTGCTAGGCAAGCGCTCTACCACTGAGCTAAATCACCAACCCTGCTCTAGATTCTTAAACAGTAGTCAACACCCTGGGTGTGGATGGCTGAGGGGAACAAGGTTCTGGTGAGGAGGGAGGGTGGAGTGTTGAGATAGAGGAGGGAAATGAAAGAGAAGCCTAGGGGAAGCACAGTAGTCAACAGTGTAATGTAAGACCTAGAAAGTTCACTTTGCATTTGGAGGCCACTGGTAAAGAGCCAATTAATTTTTCACAAATGTATCGAGTGCTGACAGTAGAGTAGGTACTGTTCCTAGACCCAGGCACCAGAGAATAATTCATCCTAGTGACGGAAGACAGCCCACAAAGAACAGACTCAACAAATGAGCTCTCACACAGCGTCTGAGAAGTTGGCATCAGCTACACTCGAAGAAAAGATGCAGACCACATCGAAGGGGGTTGAGAACAGGAGGCCGGGGTTGAGGTTTCAAAGTTCCACATGAGCCAAGGCTTGGAAGTAGTGAACAGTTGACTGTGTGACAAGGTAGCTGTGTGGGGCTGGGGGCTTACAGGGGGATGTATGAAATGTGCTTGCTAATCATTCCAGTGTGGCTAGAGCAGAGGGGGCAGAGCTGGACGGAGGTCAAGAAAGAGGCAGGACGGAGGCAATTCTGCTAGGCCCTGGTTGGTGGCTGTGGAGGCAGCAGCAACGGGTTTGCTTTGAGGAGTCCCTGGAAGGTTTTTAGCCAATGAATAACATAGTCTAGTTTATGCTTTGAAAACGCTGGCTACTGCATTCCTAACGACCACCAGACCAGCAACAGTGACTATTGTGGTGATTGGTACGTGGGTGCTTTTGAGCGGGGTTATCACAGTTGAAATGGTCAGATGAGGTAAAAGTTTCAGTATATTTTGAAGGCAGAGCCCTAAGAATCCCTGTTGGATTGGCAAGTGGGATATGAGATGAGAAATGGATCAACCTGAACTTGTTAATATGAGCAACCGGAGGATGGCATTGGCCTATGATAAAGCAGACTGTAGGTCAAGTTTGGGTTTGCGGGGTATGGCAGTGCACTTGGAAGGCAGAGGCAGGTGGATCTCTGTGAGTTCAAGGCCAGCCTGGTCTACTTAGCAAGTTCTAGGACAACTGGAGCTATACAATGAAACCCCATCTCAAAACAATGACAATAACAACAAAACAAAAACAAATGAACAAAAAACCAACCAACCAAACAAACAAATCCCACGAAAGTTTGTGTACAAAGACCCAGTTTGGCTTTGGATGGATTGAGTTTTATCTTTCCAGTAGACACTATGTGCCATTGTGGGACAGTGTTGTGGGGGTATTTGTTCACGCTGACACTCTGAGATTGCTAATAAAGTTTACCTTGAATCAGAGGGTGGAGTCAGCAATTGGCTGACTGGAATTAGCCATAGAGATTTTGGAGGACCCAGATAGGGGGGCACAAGGAGATACAGGGAGGGGCTTAGAAAGATTCTCAGAATCGTGGAGAGTTAGGATCAGCTGCTCTGCCACTCTTTGGATCTATCAGGTTTTTACCTCAATATCTGACTCCTGAGTTTTTATTAATAATAGAACAATATAAGTAAACCCTTCAGGATGAGGGCGTGGAAACTGGATTACCCTTGCTGGGGAAGCAATTGGAGGTGTAAAAGTGGAGACTAGCCGGGCGGTGGTGGCGCACGCCTTTAATCCCAGCACTCAGGAGGCAGAGGCAGGCGGATCTCTGTGAGTTCAAGGCCAGCCTGGGCTACCAAGTGAGTTCCAGGAAAGGTGCAAAGCTACACAGAGAAACCCTGTCTTGGAAAAAAAAAAAAAAAGTGGAGACTAAGGTTATGGGCTACGTGAAGATTACAAGTGTGTGGCCAAAAAAAAAGATGTGCTGTAGGATGAAGTAGCAGCTGGTGATGATGGACCGAACATGACTCAGGTATGAGCTCATTTTCCAGGGGGAAGGAATGACCCCAGTGGACACCCAGCAGCTGGCAGCCACAGAGGAGAACATGTTGCTGGGCGAGCCAGTCCCCGAGGATGTCAGTTACAGTGATGCACCCAGGGTACACCTCCTCTGAGGAGGGCTGAGATGGAGGGCAGGCCCAAGTGGACTTCTAGGTGATGACTGAGAGGGTTGGGAAATGGAGAGATTTTTATTTAAACTTCTGTAAAATAAGAAATGTGGTAAGTGATGCTGGGGTGGTGGTGCACAACTATAATCTCAGCACTTGGAAGCAGGAGACATGAGAGTCATGGGTTCGAGGCCATCCTAGACTAATAAAAGAAGTTCAAGGCCAGCCTGAGCTACAGGAGCCCCAGCTTCAGAAACAAACAACAACAAAATATGTCAAATGAGAGAAAGAAGAGACTTCATCTGAGAACTTAGAGAAGACCATCTCAGTTCAGAAGTGACCCTAAGGGGAGTGTTGAGCTGGTGCCACAAGCATGGTGGTGACATTTTCTCCAGCAGCCCCAACCTCCTGGCTCGGGAAGTTAGTATTTAGATCATCCCTAGGGGTAGACGTGATGGAGAGAGAATGGTGATCGAGTTGAGGTGGTTGACAAGAAAACAGTTGACACAAACCCTCCTGGATGCTGAGAGACTCGAGAGCCAGGCGGAGCAAGGAGCTCAGGGGTCAAGGTGAGGTCAGAGTAGGTGCCGTGGGAGGTTTGAGAGCACAAGAGGACCAACTTGTTGCGATATGGAGTGGCACATAGGTTAAGTCAGGAGCAATGGGTAGTTCTGGGTGGTGGTAAGAGAGAAGGCATGGGTGGGGCATGGATGGCTCAAAATGGAACCGAGTGGAAGGCACTGAGGTAGAGAAGGTCCAAGGGCTCCGGACTGGAATGTGGTTATCATCCCTGTGGTGGTATTGTGTTCCCCAAAATATTGTGTACCTTAATAAACTTATCTGGGGTCAGAGACAGAACAGCCACAATATTAAACAGAGGTTAGGCAGTGGTAGCACACGCCTTTAATCCTAGCATTCCAGAGATAGAAATCCCTCTGGATCTCTGTGAGTTCAAGGTCACATTCGAAACAGCCAAGCCTGGTGACACACGCCTTTAATCCCAGAAAGCCAGCCTTTAATCCCAGGGAGTGGTAGTAGAAAGCAGAAAGGTATATAAGGCGTGAGGACCAGAAACTCGAGGCATTTGGCCTGGTTAAGCATTTGGCCTGGTTAAGCTTTCAGGCTTCTAGCAGCAGTTCAGCTGAGACCCATTCTGGATGAAGACTCAGAGGCCTCCAGTCTGAGGAAACAAGACCAGCTGAGGATCCCGAGAGGTGAGATAGCTGTGGCTTATTCTGTGTCTCTGACCTTCCAGTGTTCACCCCAATACCCGGCTCAGGTTTGATTTTATTAATAAGACTTTTAAGATTCATGCTACACATCCCCTTGGAAGCCGAGTTCTCTTGTGATGGAAGGAGGGGGTGGCATATAAGCGGAAGCCAGTGAGGATGAAAAGTTCCTCACTCTGAGATGTGGAGAGCCTGTGTAGTCTCTAAGGAGCTGGGAATGGAAACAGGAGGTTGAAGAGAATGGGAGATTGAACTTGACCACCACGTCAGCAGAGAGAAGTGGGGGCAGGGCTGGAGGGGTCGCTCTAAAGCCAAAGAGGGATGGCCTGGTGACCTGGTGCCTCTTTCTGAAGGCCTGCATGTTTTTATGACTCAATTTTCTTTGGCCTTCTACTTCTGACTTTTCACAGGGCTCTTTCTTCTACAGCTATGTAAGGTTTAATGTTTTGCACCTACTTTCATTTATCATGTGTGTGCACGTGCAGGTGGAGAGAGTCAGTTCTCTCCTTCTAGCACGTGTGCTCCAGGGACTGACAGCAGACTGTCAAGCTTAAATTCCCTTAACTGCTGAGCCTTCTTGCTGGATGTACGTGTGAGCGCACGCGCAGGTACACACACACACACACACACACACACACACACACACACAGACACGCATACATTTTAATCTCTCTGTGCATGTATAAGAGAGAGAGTATAGGTACACATTTGCTGTAGTGTAGTGTATATATGTACAGAGGTCAGGTGACAACTTTGGGAGTTGGTCATGCCTTCTGTGTATTGAGGCAAGGTCTCTCTTGTTTCTGCCGCTTTGACATGTATTTTGGACCGGCTGGCCTGTGGGCTTCCAGGCAGTTTTCCGATCCACCATGGAGGTGCTGGAGTTACAGATGCACACTCTTGCACCTGGCTTTTTAACATGAGTTCTAGGACTCTGAACTCAGGTTGACAGACTCATATTGCCTGCTGAGCCATTCCCCTGACCCTCTTCTACAGCACTGTTAGATCCTTGAGAGCAATTATAACACATTCACACTATAGGTGAGTAAAGCCAACTTGCTAAAAAGCTAAAGCTTTTTCTTAAAAAAACCCCATACTGCTTCAAAGGAATTGGGAGGCTTGGCTAGCTTGTAGCTTGACATTGTGGTCATTGCCTGAAACCAACTGATGAGCACCTTCTTTTACTCCCAGCAGTTGGCATTTTTGACAGAAACGCTCCATTCCCAAAGTTCGAGGTCTGAGGATTGTTGCGCTCCCATGGAAAACAAGAGAGAGGCTAGTGTTCCTTGTGTGTTCCTCCGGAGACCCTGAGATCTAGAAATGTTGGTGAAATCAGAGTTTTCATATAATCTTAGAGCTCTCCAAACAAAAGGGGGCAGAAAGGATGCCAAGCCCTGCAGAATCTAACTTGCAGGATTACGTGTACAATAAACAGCAAACTGTAGGCCAAGGCGAATATTTAATTTGAGGTGGAGTTTTATTTTCCCTCTCTCAGAATAACAGAAGGCTTGGATCAAAGCCTCTGGGACTAATGACCAAAAAAATTAAATTATGTGTCATTATATGCCTCTCAAAGCCTCCTGGAAAGCCATCCCAACATGCAAGGGTCCTTTGTGAAAGCTGGACTTGGTTCTTCCAGATCGAGAGAGGCAAACTGAGGAGGAGGTGGGTGGAGGCGAGTAATTCTATTTGATAAACTCAATTAAAACTTCTTAGCAACTGTAATGGGTTCTGCTCTAGCAATGGAAAATTATCAGCCCAACTCCTTTGATGATTCAAACGAACAAAAGAAAGATCAACCAAGTTTCTAGGGCCCGATAACTTCAAGGCAAGACCAGATCCTAAATTATGGAAGCTGCTTCAGGACTCATTAATACACACTGGGCCGAGCCAGTTAGCTTGGTGGTGGGTCACGGGTATCCCAAATGCAGGGGACAGAAGGGTGATCACGCTTGATTTTGGTATCCCTCTGCGGTTGGCGTAGGCGCTGTCCATGGTTGGCTTGGGGAATGTTCCATTTTGCTAGCTGAGTAAGGAGGTGCTGTCTTGGTCTTTCTCTAGCTATGTTCACAGCTGCCTATGCAAGGTTCTCATTGTGGAGGGGGTAAAAGACTGCTCTACTTTACACACTGATTTGGTTTTGGCTTTGGCTTTAGAGACTTAGATCACTTAAAAACAAACCACCGACAAAAGCCTGGATTAAGTTCTTTTATCATAGGGGGTTCAAGCCAAGAACTAGTTGTAACTTGATTGGATTAGCACCGTGACTGTAACAAGGGTTTTGGCCTCCCGTACTTTAATTCCTGTTTCTGTTCTGACATTCAGAGCTCAGGGGTAGCCATTGACTGGCCTTTCATGGCCACTTCCATCCCATTCTTCCTCTCTGAAACCTCCTCCTCCTTGGCACTTATTCCCTACCCTCTTCCGTGGAAACTGACGATGATCAGGAGCCTCATTTCTCTCTGTGTGTACACAGTGGCCGCTTCCCGAGTGGCCCATCCCCTTCCTCCTGTCATCTTTGTCCAACTCCAGCGGCGCAGACGTTGTTTCTTGTCCACCCCCTGGCTAGGGACAGTCAGTCTCTGGTTGACCTCTCTGACTCCATCTTTTGCCAATTGTCCTCTGGGTTGTCGTTGGAAAAGTCTGAAAATAAAACAGTGCTCCTGGAGTGGGCATTGGTACCCAGCTCGGGTGTGAAGGGTTGTTGGGTTCTACCTCATCCTGGCCTCGATTCTGAGTTATTTCATTGGTAAAATGAGGACTAGCAGTACTTTCCACTCTGGAGGGGTTTGCAAGGATTCAGGGAATGGCCTTGCAGAGCATGCTTGGCCCAAGGGGTCAGCACTTGAGCAATGTGAGGACCTACCAGCGAGCAATAGTTCCTAGCAATCCATCTCACACGGCGCTCTGGGATGTCCTACGTGTTGGACATGCTGAGGAAAGAAACGTGAGAGATCATTCATACTCACATCTCAACTTTTGTATTAACATTTTAAAATGAAAACTGAGTCTCTCGTCCGAATTTTACGTTTATGAAAATTCTATTTGACGATACAGGAAATATTTAGAGTTACATGACAAGGGCCCATATAATTTCCCATAAAGTACTTAAACCCTCTTAAAAATATTTTTTTCTTATTTATGTTATGTGTATGGGTTTTTTGTCTGTCTGTGTGTGTATCTGTGCACCATTTGTGTGCCTGGTGCCTGTGAGGCCGGAGGAGGGTGTCAGGTCCTCTGGAACTGGAGTTATAGATGATTGTCAGCTGCCATGTTGGTGCTGGATATTGAACCCAAGTCCTTTGGAAGAGCAATAAATTCTCTTAACCACTGAGCCATCTCCTCAGCCCCCACCATAAAATTGTATGCACCCTAATTTTTCAGTGTTTTATCTGTTTGACTAGCCAACATTGTCTTCTGAGATATCTCCTATTTTCCACAACTGTACTGAATACCTAAATATGTTAACTGTGTGTATTTTTTTACAAATTTAAGAAAGCAGTTTTCTACTTAAATCTATAGGTCTACAAGTAATATGTATTTTAAATCGAAAGCACAACTCTAACATATTAAGATATTCTAACATAGAAACTCTCCTAAACATGGTACAGAGTTGAGTTTTATATTATGTATCATGTTCCTAAATTTTAATGTCTTACTTTTAGAAAGCCTTAGTCATGTCTACTTCAATTTAAATTGCCTGGGGTTAGAAAGTCAGGGACACAATAAGGAAAGAGTGATATCATTTAAGTCAAGTGGCTTATGGCTTTGAATACTATGTTCCAAGTGTTTTAGTTGTGAGATCAGACCCCAGCCAGGGCACAGAACTTGAGTCATGGCCAAGACACAGGAGCAGGGTTCTGGTCCCCAAGAGCCAGGTGGTCATAAGCCCCTTTCTCTACAGTCACCATCAAGTCACATGGGGTCTAATATTTGGTGACTCTGCACCTCACACAGAATACAAGAAACCATCTCCTCTGCTAAAGCTGACATTTCTCTGGGTGTACTGAGGAGTCTACATGCATCTACCCCTGATTCTGATTCTACCGCTGCAGGACAGCTTTATCACCTTTCTTTTCTTAAGATTTATTTTGATTAATTATGTGCATGTGTGCCTGTATGGGGGTCTGTGCGTGTGAGTGCAGGTGTCCGCAGAGGTCAGAGGTGTCAATCCCAATGAAGTTACAGACAGCTGTACTGGAACTGAACTGGAGGTATCTGTGCTTGTGGGCTTCCTGACTGGGTGTGAGGGACCAAACCTCAGTTCTCTGCTAGAGCAGTATGTGCTCTTAACCATCTCTGTACACCCCACCTCCATTTTTTTTTATCATTTCATGGACCTTATCATTGAATTTACGATGGATCATGTCTCCTCTCCCCTGGCCCCGTGACCTCATATTTTTCACTTGGGAATGGCTACTACTGTCCTAGATATCAAAATGACATTCACAGTTCACACTTATGCCTTTGTCTAATACAGTTTGACAGGAATTAAACCAACTTTCTTGCCTGAAACTACAACAACAAATTCAAAGAGACTCTGAAAAAATGGCTCTTGAGACTTTGGATATTAGGTAGCAAGGACAGTAATTACAGAAAGCCCCCCCCCAACTCCCCATCCCAAATAATCAAGATGGCTCCTGCAGTTTTCATAACTGATGCACGGAGAAAGACCTGTAGCTGTGAGTTGGGGAGAGTGGTTAGGAGCCATACACTGATCGATCTCCCTAAGTTCCTGGAGCTATGGTAGAGAAGTCAAGATGGTCCATCACAGGACAGAGAACAGAAAGGGGAGGGTCACATTAATCCCCTGATGAAAGCACTTTTCCCAGAGGTCTGCTGAGTACCAATCAGTGCTGGCTCATGGGGAAAGGGCCTGACATCGATCAAAGGCCACCCGATTGAAAAGGAAGGACTCCGGGGGCTCCTTCCGGGGAAGCAGATAGGCTGACTGAAGGCCTCCTCCGCCCTCCCCTCAGTTCCTCTGAATCCAATCCCCCAGTCTCACTCCCAGCCCTGCAGCAGAACGCCTGCATCCCCAATACTCCATCTTCAGACACCCGTCTCAGGATCACACAGATCTTCCCCTCCCGACCCCCTCTCCACTTCTTGCTTTATTTCAGCCCCTTTCCTTGGGAACCCACAGGCTGCTCCAGCCACGGAATCAGGTAGGCTAATTGCAGGTCTTTCCTCTCCACCCCTCCGAGTCCAATCCCCAGTCTCATCCTTAGCTCTGTAGCAGACCTTCTAGTATGTTCTCTCTTCACTCTCTGCTCCAGTTCCCAGGGGACAAAGCAGATCTGGTGGAACACCTGCTTTCCTCCCTTCTGTGGACCCCCCTCAGCACCCCTCTTCTAGCCAGTCCCCATTCCTAAGTCTCAGCTCCCTAGAAACACATTTTACCTGGAACCCCCAGTGGCCACACCTATTAGGATCCCAGAAGAATTCCTCCAGCGCACAGCCATCACACTCTCCTCAGAACCAGAGAGGGCAACAGAAACCATGGAACAAAATATCCACCAACGAAGATAGGATCAGATATCAGCACCTGGAATCACAATCTTCCCAAACCCATATCTCTAGAGAGCAATGTAAAGACACGCTAACAGCCAGGACAATATGTCTCAACTAGAGCCCAGCAGCCCTACCACAGCAGGCCCCGAGGATTGCAACATAGCCGAAGCACAAGATAAAGGACCTTAAAACAGCCTTGATGCATATGATGGAGGCCCTTAAAGAGAAAATGGATAGATCCCTTAAAGAAATCCATGAAAACACAAACAGTGGAAGGAAATGAATAAAATAATTCAAGATCTGAAAGGGGAAATAGAATCAATAAAGAAAACCCAAGCTGAGGGAAATCTGGAAATGAACAAGTTTAGAAACTTGAACCGGAGCCCCAGAAGCCAGCCTCACTAACAGAATACAAGAGATGAGCACAAAACATCCAGGAAATCTGGGACACTGTGAAAAAACTAAATCCAAGAATAATAGGAATAGGCCAGGGGGTGGTGGTGCACACCTTTAATCCCAGCACTTGGGAGGCAGAGGCAGGTGGATCTCTGTGAGTCTGAGATCAGCCTGACCTACCAGGACAGCCAGGACTGTTACACAGAGAACCCTGTCTTCAAAAACTCAAAAATAATAATGATGATGATGATAATAATAATAATAGGAAAAGAAGAAGGAGAAGAAGCCCAAGTCAAAGGTACAGGAAATATTTTGAACAAATTATGGAAGAAAATTTCCCTAATCTAAAGAAAGAGATTTCTATACAGGTACAAGAAGCATACAGAACACCAAATAGAACAGAAAAGAAAGTCCCTCTGGTACATAATAATCAAAACACAAAATTTACAGAACAAAGAAAGAATATTAAAAGCTGCAAGGGAAAAAGAACAAGTAACATATAAAGGCAGATCTATTAAAATTAGAATAACATCTGACTTCTCAATGGAGAGTCTAAAAGCTGGAAGGGCCTGGATAGATGTTCTACCAACTCCAAGAGAGCAAAGATGCCAGCCCAGATTACTATACCCAGCAAAACTTTCAAACAAAATAGACATTCCATGACAAAACCAAATTGAAGCAATATCTGTTTACAAGCCCAGCTCTACAGAAGGCACCACAAGGAAAACTCCAACCTAAAGAGGTTAACCACACCCAAGAAAACACAGGGAATAAATAATCTGAGACCAGCAAGGGGAAACACACACACACACACACACACCACCACCACCACCACCACCACCACCACCAACAACAACAACAACAACAACAAAATAACAGGAAGCAACAAACACTGCTCATTGATATCTCTCAACATCAAAGGTCTCAATTCCTCAATAAGAAGACAGACTGGCGGAATGGATGTGAAAACAGAATCCATCCTTCTACTGCATCCAGGATACACACCTTATCATCAGGGATAGACATCACCTCGGGATAAAAGGATGGAAAAAAATATTCCAAGCAAATGGAATCTAAGAAGCAAGCTGGTATAGCCATTTTAATTCCTAACAAAATAGACACTTCAAACTAAAACTAATGAGAAGAGATAGGGAAGGACACTATGTATACTCATCAAAGGAAAGACCCAATGAGAAGACATTGCAGTTCTTAGCATCTATGCCCCAAACACAAGAGCACCTACATTCATAAAGGAAACACTACCACAGCTTCAATCACATCTTGACCTCACACACTGATGGTGAGAGACTTCACTACCCCACTCTGACTGATAGACAGGTCAGCCAAACAAAAACTAAACAAAATGCTGGAGCTACCTGACGTTACAAACCAATGGGTCTAACAGATATTTATAGAACATTTTACCCAAACACAAAAGAATATATCTTCTTCCCAGACCTCATGGGACTTTCTCCAAAAACTGATTACATACTCAGACACCAAGCAAATCTCAACAGATACAAGAAAATTGAAATAATTCCCTGCATCTTATCATTATAGACCAAAGCTGGATTTCAACAAGAGAAACAACAGTTTACAAACTCACGGGAACTGAACAACTCACTACCGAATGAAAGTTGGTTCAAGGCAAAAAATTAAGAAAGAAATTAAAGATTTTCTAGAATTGAATGAAAATAAATTCATGACATACAAAACTTATGGGACACAAGGCTGTTCTGAGAGGCAAGTTCATAGCATTAAGTACCTACATAAAAACCAAAAAACTGGAAGATGTCATACTAGTAACAGCACACTTGAAAGCTGTGGAATAAAAAGAAGAAATGGCAAGAAATAATCAAATTCAGGGTTGAAATCAATAAAATAAAAACAAAAAATATAAAGAATTCTTGAAACAAGGAGTTGGTTCTTTGAGAAAGTAAAAAGATTGACAATCACTCACTCAAATTGGCTGAAAGGCAGAGAGAGAGAGAACAGCAGATACAGAGGGAATCCAGGGGGTCGTAAGGACGTCCTTTAAAAACCTGTACCCCGCAAGACTGGAAAATCTAAAAGAAATGGATAATTTTCTTGATACATACCACTTACCAAAGTTGAATCAAGATTAGATAAGCAATTAACAGACCTATAACCCCTAAGGAAATAGAAGCAGCCACTAAGTGCCCCCCCCCCAAAAGCTCAGGGCCAGATGGTTTTAGCAAAGAATTCTACCAGGATTTCAAAGAAGAGTTAATGGCAAAACTCAAATTATTCCACAAAATAGAAACAGAAGACAGAAGGGATATTACCCAATTTGTTTTATGAAGCCACTATTACCCTGATACCCAAACCACATAAAAAATCCAACAAAGAAAATTATGAACCATTTCCCCTTATGAACATAGGTGTAAAAATTATCAATACAGTACTTGCAAACTAAATCGAGAGCACATTACAAAGGTCATCCACTGTGATCCAATAGGCTTCATCCCAGAGGTGCAGAGGTGGTTCAACATATGCAAATCAATAAATGTAATACAGCACATAAGCAAATTGAAAAACAAAAACTACATGGACATCTCATTAGATGCAGAAAAGGTCTTTGATAAAATTCATGATAAAATTCCTTGAGAGATTAGGGAAACAAGGGACATACCCCAACATAAGAAAGGCAGTTTACAGCAAGCCCATAGCCAACATCAAATTAAATGGAGAGAAACTCAAAGCAATTCAACTAAAATCAGGAACAAGAAATGGTTGTCCACTCTCTTCATACCTATTCAATATAGGACTTGAAGTTCTAGCTAAAGCAATAAGACAACTGAAGGAGACCAAGGGGATACAAATTGGAAAGGAAGAAGTCAAAGTATCCTTATTTGCAGATATGATAGTATATGTGAGTCAAAAAATTCCATCAGGAAATTCCTACAGCTGATAAACACCTTCAGCAAAGCAGTTGGATACAAAATTAACTCACAAAACTCAGCGTCTCTCCTATATACAGATGGCAAATGGACTGAGGAAGAAATCGGAGAACCACCTTTCACTATAGCATCAAATAATAAAATATCTTGCGGGTAACTCTAACCAAGCAAGTGAAAGACTTGTATGATAAAAACTTCAAGTCTTTGAAGTAAGAAATGGAAGAAGATACCAGAAGATGGAAAGATCTGCCATGCTCATGGATCAGTAGGATTAACACAGTAAAACTGGCTGTCAGAAGCAATCTATGGGTTCGATGCAATCCCCATTCAAATTCCAACACAATTCTTCACAGATTTTGGAAGGTCACTTTTCAGCTTCGTGTAGAAACACAACTAACTCAGAACAGCTAAAACAATCCTGAATAATAAAAGAACTGTGGGAGGTATCACTATTCCTCATTTCAACTTGTACTGCAGAGCCATAGCCATAGACACAGCATGGTATTGGCACAAACACAGACATGTCAATCAACGGAATCAAACAAGACCCAGACATAAATTCACACACCTTTGGACACCTGATTTTTTTAAAATAAAGAATCCAGAAATACACACTGGAAAAAAGACAGCATGTTCAACAAATGGTGCTGTTCAACCTTGATGGCTACATGTAGAAGGATCCAAATAGAGCCATACTTATCACCCTATACAAAATTCAATTCCAAATGTATCAGAGACCTCAATATAAAACCAGACACACTGAATCTGATAGAAGAGGCAATGGGGAATAGCTTTTAACTCATTGGTACAGAAAAGACTTTTGAAAAGAACACCATTAGCAGAGGCACTGAGATCAATAATTAACAGATGGGACCTCATGAAACTGAGAAGATTCTGTATGGCAAAGGACACTGTCATTCAGATAAAGTGGTAGCCTATGGAATGGGAAAAGTTTTTTTTTTTTAACCAACTACTCATCTGATAGAGGACTAGTATCCAAAATACAAAAAGAACTCAAACTAGATATCAAGAAAACAAATAATCTGTTGTAAAATATTATTTTAAGGTGTGTTACTTTTGTTTATCTTGCATTTGTTTAACTCTGTGAAGTTGTGTTACTTTGCCTGTATAAAACACCAGATGGTCTGATAAAGAGCTGAACAGCCAATAGTGAGGCAGGAGAAAGGATAGGCAGGGTTGGCAGGCAAAGAGAATAGATAGAAGGAGAAATCTGGAAGGAAAAGGAAGAAGAAAGAGCAAGAGAACAAGGAGAGGAGGATGCTAGGGGCCAGCCACCTAGCCACACAACCAGCCACAGAATAAGAGTGAAAGTAAGACAGACAGAAGAAAAAGAAAAATCCCAGAGGCAAAAGGTAGATGAGGTAATTAAGAAAAGCTGACAAGAAAAAAGCCAAGCTAAGACTGGGCATTTATAATTAAGAATTAGCCTCCATGTGTGTGATTTATTTGGGAGTTGTGTGGCAGGCCCCCCAAAAGAGTAAAGAGCAAAAACAACCAACTACTATAACCCAATTTTAAAATGGGGTACCAGTCTAAACAGATTTCTCAAAAGGGAAACTCAAATGGCTAAGAAACACTTAAAGAAATGTTCAACATTCTTAGCCATCAGGAAAATGCAAATTAAAACTACTTTGAGATTTCATCTTATACCTATCAGAATGGCTAATGTCAATAAAACAAGTGACAATTCATGCTGGGGAGCGTATGGAGTAAGGAGAACACTCATTCATTGCTGATAGGACTACAAACTTGTACAGTCACTGTGGGAATCAGTGTGACGGTTCCTCAGGAAGAGGGGAATTGATGTACCTCATCATCCAGCTATATCAATCTTGCACATATACCAAAAGGATACTTCATTCTACCACAGAGATGCATGCTCAGTCATGTTCATTTGCTGCTCTACTCATAAGAGCCAGAAATTGGAAACAACCTAGATGTCCCTCAACAGAAGAATGGATGAAGAAAATGTGGTACATTTACACCATGGAGTATTACTCAGCCATTGAAAAAATAAAATTTTGCAGGTAAATGTATGGAACTAGGAAAAAAAAAACATCCTAAGTGAGGCATCCCAGACCCAGAAAGAAAGACAATATGGTATGTATTCACTTACTTGTGGATATTAGCTGTTTAGTCAATGACAACCATGGCTACAATTTGTAGAAACATAAAGGTTAGGTATAGACTAAAGGACTGGGGGTGGTGCAGATAGCTCTCATTAGGAAAGGGAAGTAGAACAGATAGTTATGGGTAAATTCCGGGGTCTGGAACAGGAAGAGCAGGTGGGGAGGAGGAGGAGGATCAGGGAAGGATTATAGGGAGAGAGAAGAAAAATTAAGGGCCATTTGAGGGGTAGCATGAAAACCTAATACAGTAGAATCTTCCTAAAATACACACATATATGAAGGTGATCTAAATAAAATTGCCAAATAATGAGGGAGACAGAGCCCCAACTGGCCATCTCTCATCAACAAAAGAAGCTTCCGTTACCAGGATTGGGTTACGTATGAGTTGTTGGCCAAAGGGGTCCCATATGGGAATCCCCACACAACACAGGCTGTTGCCGAGACTATGGGTTACTCTCCACAAACTGACGGCAAGGCCCCATTGCTGAAGACAGCACCTATACAACTCATTGAACACGGAGATGTAGAGCTGGTGCCTGCAGAGGGCCTTCACCCCCACGTTCTAGCCTCTTTGGTATAGGAATGTACTCTCCATGCTACCAAAAGAGTAATGTAGACACCAAGCCAGCTGCAAACTCTTTGTTCTACAATGGTGTCCTACCTGCAAAATATGCTAGGCCAATGGGGGCACAAAGCTTGTGGGAGTAAATACCAATATCTGGTTTGACTTAAGGCCCACTCCATGAGATGGAACCCATACCTGACACTGTTGGGTGACCAAGAACCTAAGACTAGATAGCCTGGGGACCTAGGGTAAAACCAAGCAGTACTGTTCTAAAAATAAATAGCAAAAAAAAAAAAAAAAGAAAAAAGAAGACTCCTAATGACATTCTGCTACACTCATAGATCAGTGCCTTGCTCAGCCATCATCAGAGAAGCTTCCTCCTGCAGCAGATGGGAACAAACACAGAGATCCACAGCCTGACATTATGTCGAGAGTGAGAGACCTTGGAACACTCAGCCCTAAACCGGATGTGTCCATCAAAGCCCTCCCTTCAAGGTTCAGGGATCCCCACTGAAGAGGAGGCAGAAAGAGTGTAAGAGCCGGAGGGGATGGAGGACACCAAGAAAGCAGAGAGACTGTGGCAGCTGCACGGGTCTGCGCCAGGCCCTCTGCGTGTATGTTAGGGTTCCCAGTTTAATGTTTTGATGGGACTCGTGAGTGTGTGAATGAGTGTGTCCCTGACTGATTCTTGTGCCTCCTCTTGGGCTCTTTTCCTTCTGTTGGTTTGTTTTGTCTAATTCCGATGTTGTTTTTGATCTTATTCTACTTTTTTTTATTATCCCTTAGAAGCCTGTTTGTTTTCTAATGAGAGATTTAAGGAGAGTATATCTAGACAGGAGGGGAGGGGGACTGGGAAGAGCAGAGGGAAGGGAAACCATAATATGGATATATTATGTGAGAAAAAAAATCTATTTTTAGTAAAAGGTATATGTGTGTGTGTGTGTGTGTGTGTGTGTGGGGTGATGGCTCCAGGGAGCTGTAGCCAGAAATCACATAGAGCGGAGAGATGTATTTTGTTGTAATTGCCAGACTGGAAACCCTTAAAACTCATGAGGTTGTATAGATGAGTTAGGAAAGAGTCTTTCTTTCTTTCCTTTATTTCAATTTAACTTTTTATTGATTCTTTGTGGATTTCACATCATGCATCTCGATCCCACTCATCTCCCTGTCCCTTCCCGTCTGTTCTCTACCTTTGCAACCTCCTCCCTCTCCTAGGATAATCCAAAATCTCATAAATAAAAATCTCATCATGGAAGCTGTAGTGTGAGACAGTGTACCCTTTAGTCCATACATCTTTACTTGCAAGTGTTCATTGCCTGAACCAGAACCAGAGGTCTGGTTCGAGGCCTCTGGTTTTTGTTATACTATCAATACTGGGCCCTCACTGGGACTCCTCTTGGGTATTCTGTTGTTGCCTTGTGTCATGGAGATTCTGCAGCTTTGGGTCTGCAGGACGGGCCCCTCCACATGCTCCAGCAGATCATAGATGGGCTTGATGCTGGGATGGGCCAACTCATAGCTCTGTTTCTGGGTCTGGTGCTGCTGGGTTGGTCAGCTCGCCAATTCTCCCTCCTCCACACCAGGGTGAGCTCTTCAGCATCATTTTCCTGCGCTCATGTCCTCAGGGCTGGCTTGTCCACACATACACCCCCAGGGCCAGCTCTACTGTGTTGCCTAGGTGAGGTATAGAGGCCACCATGCAGCCGTAATGCTGCAGCTGGTGAGGGACAGGGACAGCTCTCTCACTCTCGTGAACTCAGGGACAGCTCTCCCACCTGCCACAGACCTCAAGGGCAGAGGGGGATTCTCTCCCTTGTCCATGCCACCTTATGGCAGATGAGGGGTGGGGACAGAACTTTCATGCTCACATTCTTGGGGCCAGCTCACCCTAAACCCTAAACTAAATGCTGGTCTGGTTTTTAGACCAGTATGCCAAAATAAAGCTTAAAAAGAATTCCAAGACTATAATATAGTGCACAACAAGACAAAACTCACAATGTTTACCATCTAATAAAAATCCCATATATATACATAAATACATATACACATATATTATATAGATGTATATTACAACCTTAATGGAGAGAAAGATCAGCCAATTGAAGCCGATCAAAAGTGATACAGATAACAGAATTAAGAGGCAGAAGTTAAGAGTCAGTTTGACTGTATACATCCTATGTGTTCAAAGGCACAGAAGATCAGATACATCATAGACTTGGAAGATAGTTTTTGAAGACCTAAACTGAATTTCCAGAGACTAAACTATAAGAGATGAAAACACAACACACCAAGTAGAATTAAAGGCAGCTTATGAAACGTAACAAAAAAAATAGTGAACTTGAAACATAATAATCAATTCAAAATGAAACAAAGACAAAAGAAAGAATAAATATTAGTGAAATGTTCAATTGCATGCATTAACACCACAGAGGAGAGGAAAATTATGGCTTAAGATTTTCCAAGACAAATGTGTGTGTGAGTGTGTGTGTGTGTGTGTGTGTCCCATAGTGTCCTTTCTGTTGTATGCTAAAACACTGATCAAAGGCAGCCTAGGGCAGGAAATGGCTTATTTCCGTTTACAGCTCATTGTTACAGGAAGCTGAGGCAGGAGCCTGGAGGCAGAAACTGAACAAAGACCATGGAGGAATGCTGCTTACTGGCTTGCTCTTCGCGGTTTGTTCAGCCTGCTTTCTTACACACCCCAGGACCACCTGCTCAGGAGTAGGACTGCCCACAGCGGTCAGGATCTTCCTATATCAATGATTAATCAAGAACATGTTCCATGGACTTGTCTATAGGCAATCTTACGGAGGCATTTTTTTTTTCAATTGAAGTTTCCCTTCCTCAGTGACTCTAGATTGAATCAAGTTGAGAAAAACAAAAAGAAACAAAACCAACCAAACAAAGAACAAAATCCAACCAGCCAAAGGCTAAGGCCTACCCTGGGGATTGTCTTCAGGAGCTATGTACCTCAGTTATGGAGATAATTTCATGGGCCTGGAATTTATGGATTTGGTTAGCCCAAGATTTCCTGAACTTGATGAAGGCTATCATCCATCCATAGAAACTCAGGAAAGCCAAGCGCTAGAAATAGAAGGGAACTGTAGAAAGGTGTGTAGAATGGTTTAGGATTTGGGACGAAGACAAACCAGTGAGGTACCCAGGAAAAGAAAAAGAAGCAACAATAAGAAAGACAACATTTCTTAGAAGTGATGGGAGGAAATATTGGGGTGGGGCCTTATCATTAAATCACTGAAACTTTTAAAGAGTTGACGCCGAGTATCTTACCCAGTGATAAGATTCTGGATAAGAAAACACATGAAGTATGTTTTCTGACCTCAGAAGAATTGTTAGGGACCAATAAAGATACCTGGAACTTATTTAATAATTGAAAGCTATGTAATGCAGTTATAACTAATACCTGAGTTGAATAAGAAACCCCAAGAATATTAAAGTGTTTCAAACTAAATGGAGTTGATATCAAGACTTTCCAATGCTGTGCTGTACAGCTAAAGCAGTAATTAAGAGAAAATTTATAGGCCTAAAATACTCATGTTAGGAAAGATTTCTAATCCATGACCTTGGCTTTTACCACAAGAGAGAAGGAATTAGTGGTGAGGTGCAACTCCGTGGTAGAGTACTCACCTCACTTGCCTGAGGCTGCGAGTTCCAGCCCCCAGTGCGGAAGGATAACAGAGTAAGTGGTATAAAGAGAACCACGAAAATGTAAGCGCAAGAAAGGCAGCTGGGAAACCGGTGAGAGGTTCATGGAGACTGGGGCTTCACTGGATGAAGTGAAGACTGGGACCTGGGTTTGAATCTCCAGCACCCACATAGAAGCTGAGCACAGCTGTGTGCACCTGTAACCCCTGTGCTGGAGGTAGAGACGTGAAGACCCCAGGGGTTTGCTTGTTGGCTGCTTAATGCAAACGGTAAGCTCCAGGTTCAGGGAGAGACCCTGCCTCAAAAACTAAGGTGGAGATTAAAGAGGAAGACACTGGATGGATGTCAACATCTGGCCTATACAGGGGTGTACCCCTACACTCATGTGTGTAAGCACGTGCAACACACACACACACACACACACACACACACACACACACAGCATCAATACACAGACCAAAGAAAATGCTAGTGCTGAGAGAAGGTCAAGAAAAATGATAAATCCATCAATGAATTTACAGGAAAATAAAACCACAAATGACCAACATCAAGTACGAGAGAAACGATAACCCAAGAGTTAAGCTAAAATTCCATAGTAACAAGGTATAGTACAAATTTTATATTAATGAAGTTTGGCAATTTAGACAGAATGGACACATATCTTAAAATAGTTCATCATTTTTTTCCACTCAAGAAACAAAGGACAGGAGTGGAAGTGAAGGAGTCTGTATGTGCCCGAGCAGATCAGAATTGCACTTTTAGGGGCTGGAGAGATGTTTCAGCAGTTGTGAGCTCTTACTGCTGGTCCAAAGGACCCCAGGCAGTTTCTAGCACCCAACCCCAGCAGATCACGACTGCTTGTAACTCCAGCTCCCCAGAGCCATACCCTTTTCTGGGATGCTTGGGCATGAGCGCACATGTGACACACACACACACACACACACACACACACACACACACACACACGTACAGAATCGTTCAAAGAAATTCTTCGAAAAAAATTGCATTTTATAGAACACAAAGATTTTCCCCGAGCTTGACTTTTTCCATTTAAAGTAAGCGTTTAATTTTTATGTGTCTTCGTGTGCATTTAAGTGCAAGAAATTTTGCATGTTTTTCCCTAACTACAAAATTTCAAGATTCTGAACAGAGTCCTTTCTCATGCACGCCAGCTCTTGAGGGGAAAGGTCTGTCATTCTGAGCTGACCTGTAGAAGGAGGCTTCCAAGGATGAGCCCCTGGAGATATGAAAACCGGACCCGCAAGATTCTTATTCAAGATGACATGCTTGGGGGCTGGACATATGCCTTAGAGGTTAGGAGTGTGCACTGCTCTTCCAGATGACCAGAGTTCAGTTCCCTAAATGGTCTGCTTCCGGAATATCTGCAAGGACACAGCATGTGTGGCCACTGCTTTGCTCACTGTGAGGAGACCCCGTCTCCCAAGGCAGAGAGAGGGGATGATCGCATCCAAGTCTGCCCAGTGACCAGAGGACCCCTTGTTTCCTGGGTCAGTCCTGACTTCTCTCAGGAGAGTTTGAGACCAGAAGCTGAGGCACTCGTATGATCTATGTGGGACACTTTCCTCCCAAATCTCAAACTATTTGAATTTGGGACATTCGGTTTCAGTGACGGCGAAGCAGCTAATGGGATTCTTCAGCTGTAGGTGAAGCCGGGACTCTCGTCTTGGATTGCTCAGAAATGGTCAACAGAAAACATGAATGTAGTTGGAGGTAGATGCCCAAAGGCTGCTAAAGGAACAGAATAACCAGAAGGACTGAGATGGGGAGGTGTGGGAGTGATCTCCAAGACGTGTGTGCCTTGGGTTGTGAGGGTCTAGAAGGCAGGGAGGGCAGAGACTGAACCAGCTGTGCCTTTGTGGGTCCTTGGACATGAACATAGTTTTTTCTGTTACTTAAATTCCTCTTCTGTGGTTAGAGCATATCGCCTGTACTTCAGATACATAGAGATCTGGCAGAGGGGACTACGCACACCAGCCTCAGCCCCAGCGCTACTGCCTGGGAGAATATTGTGACAGGTAACTTGAATCTGTGCTACAGGTAAGCTTGTGGGTGACACTCTCCTTGGATTCTTAAGGGCTACTCAGGGTGTATGGTAATGTCTCTGCTCCAGTTAAACTCCACGAGTGCCCAGAGAGTATATACCGCATGCTCCTGTCCAGGGTTGGATTTCCTGGCTTGGACCCAGGTTTCCATAAAGGATTGAGCTGAAGCAGGAAGATAGATCTCATCGAAGAAAAATCAGAGTAGGTGAGATGATTGGCTCCATGGGTTAAGTCTGAAGACCTGAGTGATCTCTGAAACCAACATGGTGTTAGGAGTGAAATAACTCTCAACTCTAACCGACCTAGGTTCACTGTGACATGCATACTCCCTCCAATAAATAAATAATGGAATTAAAATTATTTTTAAAAGAATTAAAGAGAGACAGAATTAGCCCTTGTAGTGAAACCCATGCAGGAAATGCTGAGGCACATGCACAGGCAGGGCCCGTATGGGTTGGAATTTGGGAAAAAACCAATTTAGAGCTGAGTAGAGTTGGGACAAATGGTGTATTGGGCCAGCATGCTGTGACCTTCCTTCTGTCGTAAAATTTTCATTGACTCCAATAAAATGGATACAACTTGTGAACTCCACTAAAGAAACAGCAAAGGGTTTAGTCATTCAGACACCAGAAAAGGCCTGTATGGCTCTGTCTGGAAAGAGCCTTTGGGAACACCATGCACAGGTACCACTGGGCCCTGGGGGTACGAAGAGTCCAGGGAGCCTACACACGTATTCCTAGGCATAGTTTTCTCCAGAGAGAGAGAGCACCATTCAAGGCATATGGGCCTCGATCAACAACGTTGTTTCTAAGCAAAGTTCTATCTTTAGATCTTCTTCCTGGAGAGAGGGGTCCCTGAAACTCTCACACTGCAGGGCACATTAGGGCAACAATAACTCAGGAACACTGAGGGAGAGGGGCTCTGTTTCAAAGGCTGCCCTGTGGTCTGGTTGAGTGCTTGTTTATAAGAGGTGAACACTGGCCCAGGCCATGGTGGTGCACACTTTTAAGCCCAGCACTCAGGAGGCAGAGGCAGGCAGATCTCTGAGTTCGAGGCCAGCCTGGTCTACAGAGTGAGTTCCAGGACAGCTAGGGCTACATAGAGAAATCCTGTCTCAAAAAACAAAAACAACAACAAAAGTGAACACTGGAAGCTGAGGAGAGGGCTGGAGACCTGGACCAAACACATAGGATCCTGTTCTAGGGACTGAATTCAGCTTTGCATTTTGGGTACAAGCCTTGTTAAAGGTTAAACTGAACAAAAACTAAGGAATATACTACTTCCCCGGGAAAGGCTAACAGACACCCAGAGCAGTATTCCCTGACATCTATATTTAAAAATCCTGTCAATTTCTAAAAATTGTGTGTGTGGCAAATAGTAATTTAAATATTTAAGTCAAGACAGCTGGCCAGTGCCTCTTGCTCAGTCTGCCTTTGGAAAATTGTGCTTCCCTGACATAAGGGCTTTAGAACCTTTTCTTGGCTAAGAAAAACTGGAGCATCCACCTCACTGACACTCTTATCGCATTCATAGAACCCTCAGAGGGCGCTCTCGGCGGCTACTTCACACAGGAGTCAGATCAACCACACAAGCCCTTGTTGACACACGACTCTCTTTTCTGGGGAAGAAAACTGGCCTCTATAAGGTAGATACTGAAATGATCAAGTATTTGTATAAATTTTGACTTGCCATGCAAGCAATTTTGAGACACTGATGGAAAATTTAGGTACAGGTCTGGATGGGGGCAAGGAAGGGGAACCTGCCCTTTCTTTAGCGGCTCCCTGACATCATTTCAACTCTTTGTCTCTGTTTTCTGTTCCTTTTATATCCGTGTGCATTTGAGTGCATGTTTGTAGAGTTGTCGCCCTATATGGTCATCTCCCCCGCTTTGTCCTAGCTTTTTGTTTGTTTGTTTGTTTGTTTTTCGAGACAGGGTTTCTCCGTGTAGTTTTGGTTCCTGTCCTGGATCTCACTCTGTAGACCAGGCTGGCCTCGAACTCACAGAGATCCGCCTGGCTGTGCCTCCCGAGTGCTGGGATTAAAGGCGTGCACCACCGCCGCCGCCGCCCGGCTGTCCTGGCTTTTCTACATAGACGTCTTGTAGATTTTAAATGTTCCTCATTTGAGGCTGTGTTGTAAGGCACCAGCCACGTAGAGTGGGAGGAAACATCCTTCACACAAGGGAGAATTTGATTGTGTGTTCTACCCGACACAGGATTGCCATCTCAAAATCAGTGGTTTCATGAGAGGGGCTGTTCTGAGTGTAAATTAAGGAGCAATTTGAGAAACGAAAGTAGCCAAGCAAAGGACTCCAGTGTAGGTGGGGAAACTTGAAACCTCCACTACAATGCTCCATTGTGGGCTGTTTCGTGCTGCCCTCGCTTGGCCCTTGAGGTGGAGTGATGTGCTCTTGAAGCCCTTGAAGTTTGTCCCTGGCTTGGGTCAGGTCCACCCAGAGGCTCTGAAAGAGAGAGTTTTTCATTCTTCATTGCATACAAGAGAGAAGACTTCTTGCCTGAGACACTCTGACCCAAAAGCTACTTCTTCATTTTGCAGAGATAATTGGCTTATCCCAACTTGAAAGTAAAACGATCTCTATTATATCTATAAGATACCATATCTACCAAGTGCTTCATGTCCGATCCCAGTGGTGAGACTTATGACTGGGTGAGGAAGCACATAGCAGCGGAGCTTTCGGCCAAGGCATGGGCCTCTCTGCCCCGCTTGAAGATCTATGGAAAAGCAGAAACAAACCATCACATATCACAGGATCCAGATGACTACAATGTAGGCAGCTTACAAACCCACAGCCCCTGTAAAGTATGGTGAGCAGCACTGGCAGACTTTCAGAGTCACCGTGGCAAGAGGGCTGTGGACCCCTTGTTTGGCTGACCACATTCTCTGGAGCCTCCTGGCAGATGACCATGAGGTCTGGTGGGTCGGAACCTTTTCAGAGTCAGGAGGGCCACTGCCCCCTTGAGCTGCCCTTGGAGGCTCTAATGTGGTGATGCACTTGCTTTTTAGGTGCATACTCAGGTAGGCCTATAGAGTAATGCCAAACCTGTCTCCCCGTCCATCCTGATGCTGTTACAGGACCATGCTCCCGTGTCTGCACCCCTCCCATCCCACCGCATTCTTGTTTTTTTTAGTCCTCATCAGACACACTTGCCATTCTGGTTAGTCATCTCCAGGCAAAGTCCAGTTTGTTAACATCCCGTGACAACACTACTAGGGTCAGACTTGGATGAAAAATCCCATTCACAGCCTCTGTGGGCAGAGGAGACCTCCTTCTAGTGCCCTTTTCTTCTTTATGGAAATAAAAATGAATAAATAAAACCAAGAAATTGACACACTGAATCAACACAACCCTGGTCACCCACTGGCTTTCTGATGACAGAGCCAGTTACTTGCCTGGTTCATTAGGGGACAAAGATGGAGACTGAATAAAGGGGACCAGAAAAGAAAGTTGGGCGCAACTTGCTTTCCTCCAGCATAGAAAATAAGGCCTCCTTATTTGCAGTTCCAGAGGGCTGGAGCAAGACTTGTAGAAGTCACTTCTAGCATCCTCTAGAAATCTGGTACCCACACAGGTTACATGACTTGCCCCGGGTCAAACAGAGATTAAGGTCCTAAGCTAGAACCCCCAGCTTCAGGCTTCCTCTCCCCTTCCTTCTTCTAGCCTCAGCCTTGTCACTCAGCACCTTCCTGGAGATCCAGTCTTTAGTGCCCCTGTTACCCCAGAGCTTCATTTTGAAAACACAAACATCAAATGGTAACAATGCTTGGCACTCCTTTTTTTTTTTTTTTTTCCCATGAGAATCTTCTGCCCTGCGGTTTGTGGAGGAAGCTGACGAGCAAGCTAGGTGACGTGGTGGTTATCAACAGAGAACAGTGGCCGTTAAGATAACACATGTGTCTAAATATGTCAGCAGGTGCAAATGTTGTCTTGTCCCACCGGGGGTACAGGAAATGTGTTCACCCAGAAGTGCAGGTCACAGATAGGTCATGGAGATAGCAGAGTGCCAGGGGTCAAAGCAGACAGTCAAAGCAGGCGGGTTTTGTAGACAGATGTTTGTCGCAGGTTAAGGGGTGTAAATGCCCATCTCTAGAAAATGCCTGAGTAGTCACATGGGTACCTCTAGGATGAATTACTCACTGAAACATCTCTGTAGCAATCAAGGGCTAGCTACTTTAATTTTATACTCAGATCTACTCACTGCTTCTAAATTATTTCTTAGGCATTTCAATTTATTCCACCCAAGTATTCATTCATTTATTCTGTGTGTGTATTCATTCATAAATTCATTCAACTAACTTTGAATGACCCCTTTGGACTCTCAATGTTCTCTTCCCTTTCTGAATCCTACTGCAAATTCTTCAAGAGCCTTCTGAGATCCATGAATGCCATATGTGGGGTGCCTTTGCTGTCTACTACACCTTGTAGAACTCTTCTGCTTTTTATGTTTCCTCTGCCCCTGTCTGCATTGGGCACTTAAGGGAGTAAGCAATGGCAACTGACCTCACCAACTGGGTAAACAGACTAAACATTTTCAGGCAGTTAAATTCATGTGTATTGTCTCACAGTAGCCAACAGGCATTTTTAGCATTCTCATTGTGAAGGTGAGGAAACAAGGCTCAGGGAGATTAAGAAACCTGCTTCTTAGAAGGGTGAGTGTGATGACGTAAGACTCACAACTTAGGCTTGTCTGTCTGACCCTACATCCGCTTTTTTTTCTTTCATTATACTATTCCTGCCGATTCTTTTAATTCTCTGCTAGATCTCACATTATTGGCATTCAACTATAGTCTCATCTATTGAATTGTTCACAGCTACAGAGGGCATCTAGGAACCATGAAGAAAATATGTACACATTGGGTTGAATTATGACCATTTGAAAGAGCACATATTGTTTGGGCTGAGCCTAGAAGAGGAGAAAGAAGATGAAATAAATGTATTGTCATCTTAAAGTAGCTCTTTAGTATTCAGTTACCACATTGTGCCCTTTCAGCCATACAACAGAGAAGTCAATGTCTGGACTAGCCTTGGGTAGAGGAGGCTGTAATCCAAATGGTCTAAACAGACAGGTCACCTTGGTAACTTGACATCTTATAGAGTACTGCACCTTGCCTTTTAGTGTCTTGACATCCAGATCAACTTAGCTCAAACTTGCTGTTTACGGAGTTTAGCTATATCCTGGTCAGTTTATTTTTTATCATGCAGCCTCTGGTGGTCTGTACCATGAGCCTAATGAATTAGCTTTACTCTCTTGGTTCAGAATTATACCATTAAATTAATAAGGGTCTCTCCAATACCGGCTGTAGGTTTTGTCTAATTGCATGGATAATCATGTTGTCTATGGAGAAAAATAGTTTCATTTTTTTTCATTTCTTGTCTTATTGCAATGGCAAGTACTTTCAGTATGATACTAAAAAAGACTAGTAAGAGTGAATTGAGCACTATAATGTTGTTTCTAATCTCCTTTTCTGTGGAGCATCATTAAATGTGGTATTATCTATAGGACTTTTGTTGATGTTCTCAATAAAGTTGATAAAGTTCCCTCTATTTTTTAGTTTACTGAGAGTTTTTGCTATGAATTGGTATTGAGTTTGTTAGTTGATTTTTCTTCTTAGCTTCCTTTTTAAATTGTGTGTGTGTGTGTGTGTGTGTGTGTGTGTGTAGGGGGCAGTGTACAGGTGGATGTGAGCTGCCCAGGGAACCAAACTTGGGTCCTCTGGAAGAGCAGTGAGTGCTCTTAACTGTTGAGCTGTGTCTCCATCCCTTTCTTTAGCTTCTGATGTGTTTTATATCATTTGCTTTTTCAAATGCTGAGCCTAGGATAAATCTCCCTTAGTTATGGCGTATAAGTCTTTTTGTACATAATTGGATTCTACCTGATAATATTTAGGATTCAGACTGATCCATCTGGGGCAAAGACAGATATCAAAAGATGCAATAGTTCTCAAACACAATAAACTAAAATGCAAATCTCTTAGTCATTCAAATCCTCCATATCTGGCCTCAATGTTTCTGGGCCTTTCTTCCTATGTTAGGGGAAGTACCATGGTTTCTCTCAGCCTCCGCTGTATTTTTTGAATATCCTGTTTCCTCCATTTATAACTAGGCAAAACAACCAACTCTTTTCACCCCCATTTTCTGATCTCTGACTTTCCTTTGATACTGAGCTCTAATAGCGACCACCTTCCATGTCACTGATCATGTCCTTTTGTTCACGTTTCTCCTGGAACATGATGCATCATCTATAAGGCTCTTTTGTGTTTTATTCTTGTTTTTCAAGACAGGGTTTCTCTGTGTAACAGCCCTGGAACTCACTCTGTAGACCAGGCTGGCATCAAACTCACAGAGATCCACCTGCCTCTGCCTCCCAAGTGCTGGGATTAAAGACATGCACCACCATGCCTGGCTATGTATAAAGGTTCTTAGTGTACTTTTTTTTTTTTTTAAGAAAGGAACTTGAATTCAACTTTTGTCTCATTTCTTAGAATCAGTCTATTTTTTAAATATTAGGTATTGAGATCATCTAATTTAACCTGACATCCAGAGTAGTGGTTCCTCTATACTGACACAGACAGACTTGTTTCTGTCCTGAGGAATCCATTACCTCATGGTTCTACTGCTGGACTTTGTAATTATTATATGATTTATGTGACATACTGAGACAAAGTTAGCATACCTGTGCCTTTCCCCGTTGGTGTAACATTCAATGAGGGAATTTATAGCTTTTTTGAAAAATTTGTGGCGAGGAAGCCTGGGGAATTAGAAAGAGTTTGAGCTTTAGCATTGGGTAGGCGGTGCTGGATCAAATCCTAGCCTCCTAGTGGCAAGCTGTGTTATCCTGGGTGAGTCTATACATTTTCCAGAGTCTCTGTTTCCCCATCTTAAGAATGGGGATAGGACAATGTTCCAGGAGAATTTCTAGAATAAATGACAAAATGCATGCATGGAATAATTTTTGTGCAACATCAAATGCAACTCCTTGGATAAAGTAGTGTTAAGTAAATGGCAGTCGCTCTGATTAAGTCCTACACTTGCAACATTCCACTGAATTATAGTGCTCTCCTACGTTACAGGAGGAGGGAGGATGCTTTGGTGGGCCCTTCTCGCTTAACACCTTGAAGACTATTTGGAGTTGCTTCCAAAGTCCGTTGATCTAGATGGAAAGATGGTGAGCTTTATTCTTTCACTTGGCCAAGGAATAAGTCCAGCTTGAAAAGTGCATGTTGTGACTTCCGGTGGGATAGTATAACTTCTTGGAGTCAGAGGTGGCCTGCTAGAGTTAATTGATCTACAGTCAGTTGAGTTGAAATTGCTAGTGATGGTTTGGGATGGCCAAACTCAGTGTGGTGCTTGGACAGGTAGGAAAAATGGAGCAGACTTTTAGGGTTTGTGGGGTGAGCCGAGTGAACTGTCTAGACAGCGAGATAGGAGGGAAAAAACACATGAGAATTCCTCAGAACTTTCTTTTCATGTCATCAAAAGACTTGTGGGTGCAAGTAACTGTTTTCAAAGACAATTCAGAGTGTAGATAGGCAAGTCTTTTAAACATTATTCTACTCCCCTTTCTCATACCAGCGCTTCTGTTTTAGACCTTACAAAGATAACTGTACCTGGCCCATCGTGATGAGAACATGTGATTTTTTTTTTTTTTAAAGCTGTGAACTAGTATTAGGATCCCAGTGTCCTGGATACTATAGTAAGTGTTGAGGTCTTATGGAACAATTGGTAATGATTGCTTTGTACATTTTTTTAAGATACTGTGCTGGTAGAGAATTTCCAAACTCCAAAGCATGTGACTTTCAGAGCTTAGCCACACAATGGAAGAGGTGTAGGACTAACTCCTTTGGGAAACTGCTGTTCATGTTAGCTCCCTTCTGGGTTTTGTGCTGATGATCCATGCCTGATTAGATTCTTTAACTTGGCAATGAGACCACTGCCCCACCTGTACTGGCTTATAATTCATGGCCTCTTTACTGGAAAAATGGATTATACAGACATCAAGCTTTTCTCTCAAAATATTAGAACGTTTAATGAAAGTTTTAATTAAAGCTTTTTCCTCAAAGCTTAAAATTCAGGGCTACTATTCTCTTTAGAAGATCATTTACAATTTTTTTTAAGTTAAAAATGTTAGTGTGGCAAAGATACATGCTCAACTATGTTCATAGCAGCACTATTTGTAATAGCCAGAACATGGAAACAACCTAGATGCCCGTCAACTGAAGAATGGACTAAAAAAATGTGGTACATATACACAATGGAGTACTACTCAGCAGAGAAAAACAATGACAGCATGAAATTTGCAGGCAAATGGATGGTACTAGAAAAAAAATCATCCTGAGTGAGGTAACCCAAACCCAGAAGGACAAACATGATATGTACTCACTCATAAGTGAATTCTAGATATAAAGTAAAGAACAATCAGACTACAACCCACAGAACCATGGAGGCTATATATATAGCATGGGGGACCCTAGGATGACTGTGGCTTTTAAGTTTTGGTTTTACTCAATTACTGATCAAGCCTCAATGAAACATTTCACTATTAAGATAAGAATTTATACTATATCAAGCTGATAATAGAAAAATAAATAAATAAATTAATTTAAAAAAATTAAAAAAATAGAAAAATTTGAACTATTAAAAAAAAACCAAACAAACATATTTTACTAAAAAAAAAAAAAAAAAAAGGGGAAGTAGGGACTCATCATTCCTCTCCACATTCTATTCTTTCCCTTGTTTTATATATTTTAAATTTTTTTTATCGGTGGATTCTGCTGGAGTATCCGCTGCAGATAAGCACTGGAGGGCTCCTGTTGCAAATCACCCTCTGGAGCGATGGAAGGATCTTTCTACTGGCACCTGGAGGGGACACGATCCGGTGTTGGTGTGGGCCCGGGGTTCTGTTCATGTCTTTCCACAGGACAATGAGGTTCCTCTTTGGATTCCTGAGCACTGTGTGTGCCCTGTGGCTGCTGCTGAAGCACAACATGGCAGAGACCTATTGGGCCTTCATGAAAAACTCTCCCCTTCTGATGCCAATGGGGATTGAGAGTCCAATATGGCCAGCTTTGGCAAGCATTAACGTAAGTCTAGGAACTGTAGCCATGCGGTTGGATTCTCCAGAAGGTAATGTATGGTAACTGCTTTTTCAAGTATGTTTGAGAACGTGTCACTCAGACACCTTGGAGATTAAGGATAACCCTGAAGGTCACTGACCTCCATTTGTTAACAGTAGCATGCCAGCTAAGCCTTTTCATTTTCACAATCCTCTTCAAGCTGGTATAGTACCTACTTTTCAGGAGTGGCTCTGTGCAACATTTATTGGCCTCCTGAAATTCATTTAGCCCCCCTTTGAAGATACCTTAAAATTTATGAGCCTGAATATAGCCATTATAAGACCATTAGTTATGCTCCTTATGAGCCGCCTGTTTTTTCTTTATGGTTCTTAGTTGTTCTTTTGCTGAGCTGCCAGATTAAGTTGTGCTGGGATCAAGAAAAATGGGCCTCGGTGGTTCGTGTTCCTGGAGTTGTATCCACGCCAGTGGATGCCCACACACTCCAGAAGAGAATTTGACATTGCTGCTGCTGTTGTTGCTGTTATAGCAGTGGCGGCCACCGCTGCTACTGTTTCTGGGATTACCATTTCATAATTGCTTACTACAGCTAGCACAGTGGAGACCCTGGCAGCAAAAGTAGCTACCACAGTTAGTTAATCTTTCATTCTATTGGGCATGATAAATTTAATTCAATACTTATATACATTGGCTTTGAAAATTATAAATTTATAAACTCAAGTTCCATTGCTCTTGGGATACCATCTTACAAGGACTTCATTTTGCAGTAAGGCTCGTTAAGGAAGGGAATGGCTCAGTTGCCTTTAACCTACTTGCTATGGGTGGGTTAGGACTTCTGTTGGTCTTTTCTGTGTCAAACACACAGATTGCAAGCCCAGCACCACTTTGAGATCTTTGGCAACAGTTAACTCTGCAGCTCACACACAATTGAGCCTGTATGATAATGAGTATTCAGAGACGGGTAATACCCGAGGGGTGCTCACCAACCTAAGACAGAGCGCCTGTGTGGCCTGGGCAGGTGTCTCCATGATGGGTAAGGTGACCTGCTGATGTCCCACGAAACCTAAGTCAGAAGCTCATTTTTTAGTAAAAGGGGGACCTGTAGGGCCCTGGCCCCCGTTTTGGGTAGCTGTTGCCTTGCTTGCTGACCTTGACCTTGATATCCTCCCTATGCTAATTCCTTGCTGGGTTCCACCCTCCTGAATGCTTAAGGGAAGATCCTTGTCTGTGTATCCTGCATAATGGGCGTTAACAGTTTAGATGAAAGATTGTAAAACATTGGTAGTGAACTTCTGCCCTCTGGGGTCCTCCCATTGTGCTGTAAGCCTGTATTTAAGACATCCTCCCCCCTTCAATAAACTGCATTCGGCATTAAATAAATAAATAAATAAATAAATTACAAAAAAATGTTAGTGTGACTGGGTGGTGGTGGCACATGCCTTTAATCCTATCACTCAGGAGGCAGAGGCAGGCAGATCTGTGAGTTCGAGGCCAGGTCTATAGAGTGAGTTCCAGGACAGCCAGGGCTACACAGAGAAACCCTGTCTTGAAAACAACAAAAATATGTGTGTGTGTGTGTGTGTGTGTGTGTGTGTGTGTCCAGGCATGTGCCTGTAAGGTGATCAGAGGATGAGTTGTAGGAATTGGCTCCTTCTTTTACTTTATTGAGACACGATCTTCCTTATTCTGCTGTGCTGTGTATTTCAGACTAGCTGGCCCACAGCCTTCTGGGTAATTCTCCTCTCTGCTTACCATCTCTCAGTAAGAGTGTGGGATTACAGATCACAAGTCATCAGGCTTGTACATAGGTGCTCTTACCTGCTCAGCCATATTGTCAACACCAGAAGGTCATTTTAAAGAAAGACTCTTAGTGTCTGACCCAGGAATGACAGTTAGAATATAGACAATTAGATATCTGTGGGCTGGGATGGCAGTAGCTTAGACAACAGCCCCCTGGACAAGTTGAACTTTGAGTGGTACCAAGAGTCACCATCGAGGAATTTAAACACATTGTTGTATTCACCGTGGACCTTATTGAAGGCAGAACTCATTTCAGACCACAACACCGGGGCCAGGAGAAACTTTTTACCAGCCCCAATGCTTCATGAAGGCTCATGTTTTAATCTTTTAGAAACTGGGAAACCTTGCCGGGCGGTGGTGGCGCACGCCTTTAATCCCAGCACTCGGGAGGCAGAGCCAGGCGGATCTCTGTGAGTT